>PVIY010028816.1:0-32675 GCA_004026745.1 Myrmecophaga tridactyla | reverse complement strand
AATACAATTATGTTAAAACACTGAATGAAACTGAATGTGAGAATGATAGAGGGAGAAGGCCTGTGGGCAGACATGAAATCAGAAAGAAAGACGATAAAGATTGAGATGGTATGATCTAGGAATGTCTAGAGTGTATAATGATAGTGACTAAATGTACAAATTTAAAAAATTGTTTTTGCATGAGAAAGATATAGGAATGTCATCACTGTAGGATGTTGAAATTGATAGTAATTAATATTTTAAAATTTTCACTTACATGTGAGACTAAAGCAAAAAAATCTTTGTTACAAAATTTGTATTTTGACTAGTGCATTTCCTAATATAACTTATGTAGACAGCTTAATTGAACACCATAAATACATGGAACCTTGAGGAAGGCATGAGATTTTGTTGATTTGTCCAGAGTGATGCCCAGATAAATCCCGGAGTGATTTAAACAGTGAATCAAAAAGTTTTTGCAAATCAAAAAGTATTTGCAAATCCCTTCGGGAAATGGTGAGAAAGGGGGAAAATTCAACTTCCCCAAGTTGAATACTTGATATTCTCACAAGCATTGCAGACAACCAAAGCAATAGGTTGAGACCCCAGTCTTGGGGTTTGTTCATATGAAACTTAATCCCACAGAGGATAGGATAGGTCAAGCCTACTTAAAATTAGGCCTAAGAGTCACCCCCAAGAGAACCTCTGTTGTTGCTCACATGTGACCTCTCTCTCCAGCCAACACAACAAGCAAACTCACTGCCCTCTCCCTGTCTAGGTGGGATGTGACTCCCAGGGGTGTGGACCTTCCTGACAACGTGGGACAGAAATCCTAGAATGAGCTGAGTCTCAGCATCAAGGGATTGAGAAAAACTTCTCAACCAAAATGGGAAAGAGTGAAATGAGACACAATAAAGTGTCAGTGGCTGAGAGATTCCAAACAGAGCCGAGAGGTTATCCTGCAGGTTATTCTTACACATTAAATAGTTATCACCTTGTTAGTCAAGATGTAATGGAGAGGCTGGAGGGAACTGCCTGAAAATGTGGAGCTGTGTTCCAGTAGCCATGTTTCTTGATGATGATTGAATAATAATATAGCTTTCACAATGTGACTGTGTGATTGTGAAAACCTTGTGTCTGATGCTCCTTTTATCTACCTTATCGACAGTCGAGTAAAACATATGGATTAAAAATAAATAATAGGGGGAACAAATGTTCAAATAAATTTAGAGTGAAATGCTGGTGATTGGTGATGGGGAGGGGTGGGGGTTATGGTATGTATGAATTTTTTTCTGTTTTCTTTTTATTTCTTTTTCTGAGTAGATGCAAATGTTCCAAGAAATGATCATGATGATGAATATGCAACTATGTGATGATATTGTGAATTACTGATTATATATATAGAATGGAATGATCATAGGTTCAGAATGTTTGTGTTTCTTTCATATATTTTTTTAAAAAATTAAAAATTAATAAAAAAATTTAAAAAATCAAATCATCAAGTTGAGGTAGGATATAAAGAAGACATCATGTGAACAAAAAGAATAAATCGAAAGTTTGAAAACAAATCACAGAATTTATGGGAGTGAAAGGCACAGTATAAGAGATAAAAAAAATGGAAACCTACAACAATAGATTTGAAGAGACAGAAAAAAAGGTTCAGTTAACTAGAGTATTGGATATCTGACATCTGACACACAAAAGAACATATAAGAAAAACAATAGAAAAATATGAGCAAGGTCTCAGGGAATTGAATGACAGCATGAAGCACACAATTGTACATATTACGGGTGTCCCAGAAGAAAGTAGGGAAAGAAAGAGAAAGACTAAGGAAGGAAATGATCACTGAGAATTTCCTTTCTCTTATGTAATACAGAAAATTAAAGATCCAAGAAGTGCACCGTAACCCAAACAGAATAGATCCAAATAGACATACTCCAAGACACTTACTAATAAGATTGTTAGATGTCAGAGACAGCGAATTTTTTTCTCTTTCTTTTTTTTAATGTTTAAATTTTTTTTAAATACCAAAAAAACACCAAATGCAGATATTCTTAACTTTTGATCATTCTGTTCTACATATATAATTAGTAATTCACAGTATCATCACATAGTTGCATATTCATCATCATGATCATTTCTTGGAACATTTGCATCTATTCAGAAAAAGAAATAAAAAGAAAACAGAAAAAAATTCATACATACCATAACCCCCACCCCTCCCCATCATCAATCACCAGCATTTCACTCTAAATTTATTTGAACATTTGTTCCCCCTATTATTCATCTTTATTCCATATGTTTTACTCATCTGTTGATAAGGTAGATAAAAGGAGCATCAGACACAAGGTTTTCACAATCACACATTCACATTGTGAAAGCTATATCATTATACAATCATCTTCAAGAAACATGGCTACTGGAACACAGCTCTACATTTTCAGGCAGTTCTCTCCAGCCTCTCCAATATGTCTTAACTAACAAGTAATATCTATGTAATGTGTAAGAATAACCTGCAGGATAACCTCTCGGCTCTGTTTGGAATCTCTCAGCCACTGACACTTTTTTTTCTCATTTCACTCTTCACCCTTTTGGTCGAGAAGGTTTTCTCAATCCCCTGATGCTGAGTATCAGCTCATTCTAGGATTTCTGTCCCACGTTGCCAGGAAGGTCCTCACCCCTGGGAGTCATGAAAGACAGCGAATTTTGAAAACAGCAACAGAAAAGCAATCCATCACATACAAGGGAAGCCCAATAAGACTCTGTGTGGATTTCTCAGCCAAAACCGTGGAGGTGAGAAGACAGTGGTACGATATATTTAAGATTCTATTAAAGAAAAACTGCCAACCAGGAATTCTATTTCCAGCAAAATTGTCCTTCAAAAAGGAAAATTTTGTCCTTCAAAAAAATACTTCAAAAGTATTTGTCTTAAAATACTTTCAGACAAACAGTCATTGAGAGAATTTATGACCTAGAGACCAGCTCTGCAAGAAATACTAAAGGGAGCAATACAGAGAAGTTGGAAAAGGCAGGAGAGAGAGGTCTGGAGAGGAGTATAGAAATGAAAACTATTAGTAATGGTAAAAAGAGAAAAAAAATTAGATATGACAGATGAAATTCAAAAGACGAAATGGTAGAAGAAAGTACTGCCTTTACAGTAATAGCATTTAATGTTAATGGATTAAACTTCCAGCCAAAAGACATATTGGCAGAATGGATTAAAAAAACGGACTCATTTATATGCTATCTATAGGAGGCTCATTTTAGACCCACAGACAAAAATAGTTTGAAAGTGAGAGGTTGAGAAAAGATGTTTCATGCAAACAATCAGAAAAGTGCAGGAATAGTGTACTAATAACTAACAAATTAGACTTCAAATGTTAAACAATTAAAAGAGACCAAGAAGAACACTATATATTAATAAAAGGAACAATTCAAGAAGAAATAACAATCATAAATATTTATACAATGAGCCCTAGTGCTCCAAGTACGTGAGGGAAACACTGACAACACTGCCTTCAGTGTTGTATAGACACCTCTACCATAATTGAAGACTTCGATTCCCCACTCTCAATAATGGATAGAACATCTAGACAGAGTATCAATAAGGAAAAAGATTTTGAATAACACAATAAATGAAATAGACTTAACAGACATTTATAGAACATTACCACCGTAACAGCAGGATACACACTTTTCTCAAGTGCTCATGGATCATTCTCAAGGGTAGACCATATGCTGGGTCACAAAGCAAGTCTCATAAATTTGAAAAGATTGAAATAATACAAAACTCTTTCTCAGTTCATAATGAAATGAAGTTGGAGATCAATAACAGGCAGAGGGCCAGAGAATTCACAAATATATGGAGGCTGAAGACCACACTCTTAAACAACCAGTGCATTAAGGAAGAAATTACAGGAGAAATCAGTAAATATCTTGAAGAAAATGAAAACACATATATTAATATTTATGGGATGCAGCAAAGGCAGTGCTAAGAGGGAAATTTATTGCCTTAAATGTCTTTCTCGAAAATGAACGAAGAGCAAAAATCACAGAATTAACTTTTCACTTGGAAGAACTAGAGAAAGAACAACAAACTAACCCCAAAGCAAAGAAAAAGAAAGAAGTAATGAAGATTAGAGCAAAAATAAATGATATTGAGAACATGACAGCAGTCAAGAAACTCAACAAAATTAGTTAGTTCTTGGAGAATTGACATCTTGATAGCATTCAACCTTCCTATCCATGAGCATGGTATGTTTTTCCATCTGTTTATGTCATTTTTTATTTCTTTCAGCAATTTTTAAATAATTTTCTGTGTACAAGTTCTTGCCATCCATTGTTATGCGTATTCATAGATATCTGATTCTTTTGTTCACTAGTTTGCATGGGATTTTTTCCTTAATTGTCTCCTTGGGTCATTGCTTGTATGTGGAAAGATTACTGATTTTTGTACATTAATCTTGTATTCTGTCTCTTTGCTGAATTTATTAGCTCAAGAAGCTTTGTTGTAGACTTCTCAGGGTTTTCTAAGTATAGGATCACGTCATCTACAAATAGTGAAAGTTTTACTTCTGTCTACCCAATTTACATGCCTTTTATTTCTTTCTCCTGTCTTATCACTCCAGCTAGGCCTTCTAGTTGGTTTTGAATAATAGGGTGACAATAGACATCCTTGTCTCATCCCCCAGTCTTAGGGGCAATGCTTTCAATCTCTCCCTGTTGGGCATGATGCTGGCTATGAGTTTTTATATATGCCCTTTATGATACTGAGAAAATTTCCTTTGATTCCTACTTTTGAAGTATTTTGGTAAGGAAAGGATGCTGAGTTTTATTGAATGCTTTTTCAGCATCAATCGATATGATCATATGATTTTTCCCTTCTGATTTGTTAATGTGCTATATTACATGACTGATTTTTTTCTGTTGAAACACCCTCACTTTCCTCGTATAAACCCCACTTGGTTGGGATGTATAATTCTTTTAATGTTTCATTGCATTCTATTTGCTAGTATTTTGTTGAGAATTTTTGCATCTGTGTTCATTAGGGAGATTGGCTTGTAATCTTCCTTTCTTGTATCATCATCATCCAGTTTTGGTGTTAGAGTGGTGTTAACGTCATAAAATGAATTAGGTAGCATTACTTTTTCCCATAATTTTTTTGAAGAGTTTTAGCAAGATTGGTGTTATTCCCCTGGGAAGCCATCTGGTCCTGGGTTTTTCTTTGTGGGAAGATTTTTGATGGCTGATAGAATCCCTTTACTTGTAATTGGTTTGTCAGTATAGGTAGTTCGTGTTTTTACACAAATCTGTCCATTTCATCTAAGTTCTCTAGTTTGTTGGCATGTGGTTGTTAATAGTATTCTGTTATTTTTTTTTTATTTCTTCAGGATCCATTGTTAGGACCCCCACCTCATTCCCAATTTTGTTTATTTGCATCCACTCTCTTTTTATTTGTTCATCTAGCTAGGCATCCATAAATTTTATTGCTTTTTCTCAAAGAACCAACATTTGGTTTTTCTTGTTTCTATAGTTCCGCATTTGTTTATTTCTGCTTTAATATTTGTTATTTCTCTTCTTTTATTTGCTTTATTAAATAATAATAAATTATTATTATTATTTGCTGTTCTTTATTAAAATTCTCCTGGTGAGCAGTTAAGTCCTAGATTTTTGCTTATTCTTGGTTTTTAATATAATAAGCATCTAGGGCAATAAGTTTCCCTTTTGTTATGCCACATCCCATAAGTTTTGATATGTTGTATTCTCATTATCATTCATTTCCAAATATTTACTGATTTCTCTAGCAATTTCTTCTTTGACCCCCTGATTATTAAGAGTGTGTTGTTTAATCTCCATATATTTGTGAAAGCTCTGGTTCTCTGGTGATTATTGATTTCTAGCTTCATTCCATTATGGTCAGAGAGAGTGGTTTGGATAATTTCAACCTTATTACATTTATAAAGATTCAGTTTGTGTCCCAGCATATGATCTATCCTGGAGAATGTTCCATGTGCACTGTAGAGCCGTGTATATGCTGGTGTTTTGGGTGTAGTGATCTTCATATGTCTGTTCTAATTCGTTTATCAGATTGTTTAAGTTTTCTATTACCCTACTGACCCTCTGTCTGGTTGTTCTGTCTTTTGAGGAGAGTGATGTATCGTTAAAACATCTATCACTTCCTTCAGTTTTGCCAATGTTGTCTTATATATTTTGGAGCTCCTTGATTGGGAGCATAAACATTTATAATCGTTATTTCTTCTTGGTGAAGAAGAAATATTTTATTAATATATAGTGTCCTTCTTTTTCTCTTATGATGTCTTTATATTTAAGGCCTATTTTGTCTGATATTAGTATAGCTACTCCACTTTTCTTTTGGTTACAGCTTGCATGGAACATCTTTTTCTATCCTCTTTCAATCTATTTGTATATTTGTGTCTAAGATAAATCTCTTGTAAGCAGCATATAGCTGGATTATATTTCTTAACCCATTCTGCCAATCCTGATCTTGTTAAGTTAAGCCATTAACATTCAAAGTTATTATATAAAGAATCCACCATTTTATCCTTTGGATTTTATTTCTCATATCTGTACGTTATTTTCCCTCTTTCTCTCTGAATCCTTTAAGTTGCCGTTATTGGTACTTTTCAATTCTGTGTCCTTCTCTAGACCTTCCTCTCCTGTCTTTTTTTTCAGCTGGCAGAACTCCCTTTCGTATTTCTTGTAGGGCTGATCTCTTGTTTTTCAGCATTTGCTTGTCTGTGAAAATCTTAATCTTTCCCTCAGTTTTGAAGGACAGTTCAGCTGGGTACAGAATTCTTTTGCTGAAAGTCTCTTTCAGGATCTTAAATGTATCATACCACTGCCTTCTCACTTCCATAGTGCCAGTTGAGCAGTCTGGACTCAGTCTTATTTGGTTTCCTTTGTACGTAGTAGATTGTTTTTCTCTTGCCGCTTTCAGGATTTTCTGCTTCTCTTCAACGTTTGATAGACTGATTAGTATATGTCTTGGGAAAAGCCTATCTGGATTTATTCTGTTTGGAGTGTATTGGGCTTCTTTGACTTGCGTACTTATGTCCTTTATAAAAGTTGCGAAGTTTTCCCCCTGTATGTCCTCCACTAATCTTCCTAGCTCTTTACTCTTCTCTTATTCTTCTGGGATACCAATGATTCTTATATTTGTGTGCTTTGTTTTGTCCATCATTTTCCTGAGATCCAGTTCAAATATTTCATCTTAATTGCCATTTGCTCTTTTATGTGTTCAAATTAGTTGCCCTTTCTTCTAGCTTGCTTATTCTTCTGCCTTTTCAAATCTACTGTTGTGTGTCTCTAGTTGTTTTTTTTTTTTGGCCTGGGCAGGCACTGGGAATTGAACCCGGGTCTCTGGCATGGCAGGCAAGAATTCTGCCACTGAGCTACCTTCGCACCGCCCTCTAGTATGTTTTTGTTTTGGTCTACGTATCTTTAATCTCTATGATATCTACTTATTCTTTTCAAATTCGTCTTTATGCTCTTCTGGTATCTTCTTTTTTTTTTTTTTTTTTAATTTGCATATGGGCAGGAGGCACCAGGGATCGAACTCCAGACCTCCAGCACGGCAGGTCAGAGCTCTGCCTGCTGAGCCACGGCAGCCGCCCCTCTTCTGGTATCTTCTTGATCTCTTTTATGTCATTAGCCATCCCATTGATTTTATTTAGAGTTATATGAACATTTTTGATTAAGTGTTCCAAAGTCTGTTTCTTCTGGTGTTTTAATTTGGTCATTAGGCTGGACTATTTCTGTCTGCCTATTGATATGCTTTTTGATCTTCTGTTGCCTTCAGGGCATATAAATATCTTGGAAGGGTTACTCTGGAAGTTGATTTCCTTCAGTAGTCTAAAACTTTGTATTTGCAGAATACAAAGGAGTAGGATGCAGGGTGTGGGGCGGGGCAGAACAGTGTAGTGAAGAGTTGCAATGCCGGTGCCTATGAGCATGAGGTGTAGGGTGCAGGGTTGTGGAGGTGCATTGCAGGGGTCATGGGGACAGGGTGCAGCTCAGGCAGGCCTTGGAGCACTGGAGCAGGATGTGTCATGGGGGTCACAGAGGTAGGGTGATGGTGGGGCAGTGTAGGTGCATGGGAGGTGGTACAGAGGCACTATGTGGGTGGGCATGTGAAGCATGAGGGTTGTGGGTATCAAGGTGTGGGGTGTCACAGAGGTTGGGGCACAGGGAGGACAGAGCACGGGTGTGTCCTTGCACAGGGGCTGATGTCCAGGGGTGCTCTTATTTCTTATTTGTATTATTGCCATAGTATTTTGTCTGTCATCTAGTTTCTTTTCCCCTTCAGTATAAGATCCATGTGGCCATCATTGGGATCTTCCTAAAAGGCAAACTGATAATCTCACTGCTCTACTTCAGTAAGTTCCCATAAGTGTCTAGCCAGACATTGTGTCAGATGCTTAACATTATTTCTTATACCCACAATGACTGTATTCATTTTTATGGTAGACTTTATGAGATCTGTCAAGGGTCCAGCAGGGTCTCAGAGAGGGGGTGAGGTTTGAAAGAGTTTTGAAGGATGAACAGATAATGAAAACAGGCTAGCAGAAATAGATGTGTGTATAGTAGGATGGGTAGAGATAGTAGAGTAGATGACATGTGCGAAGGTACCATATTGTTAAATATCTTGTATGTTCAGGGAATTGCAAGTTAGTAAGTATTACTGGAATGTAAGGGAGACAGGGTGGGGTGTGCATGGAAGATGAAATAGAGTTCAGATTATTAAGAGTTTTGCATGTCATACTAAGATATTTATAAAATGGAAAACAGTATTTAGATTTTCATCTTTGACTGTGCAAGAGAATCACCTATTCATAGTAAAAACTCAGGAAATTAGGAACAGTGGAGAATTCCTCAACTTGATTAAGGAAATCTACAAGTAATATAAACCCTAGCCAACATCACTCCTGTTGACCCTTAAGATCACCTAAGGCTCAAACTGAGACTTTATCAAGGTTTCCTGCACTAGGTTTGCCTCCCTGGAACATATAATTTGTGGAGGGTACCTAGGTCAGATAAATTCTGAAAATAAGAGGGACCAGCTCTCCAAGCTTATCAGTGAATTTCGTCCCCTTGTCCTTTAGTGTGCATATCCCTTCTCAACATGAAAAAGTCAGAGCGGGCATTGCCCAAAGATCCTTATTGATTGGAAGAAGGATTAAAGAAGGAGAAGGTATAACAGAGAAAATGGGATATAACAAACAAGTACAGCTGCTGAATCACTATATTAATAAATATACCATCTAGCCTCCAGTATTTTGGAGCAGGTAGAAGGAAAAATCTGAGATGGTGGAATGGAAACCCATGACAAATTCTGGGATCTGTTCTGTAACTACTTGTTGAAGTGTGCTTTGAAAATTACTGTTTTTTTTTCTTTTTCTGCTTTATATATATGCTATATTTTCCAATAAAACTTTTTTTTTAAATCTACAGGTAGCATACTTAATGGTAGGAAACTAGATGCTTTCCTTCTATGACTGTATACAAGACAAGGATGCCCCCTCTCACCACTCCTGTCCAACATCATGCTGGTAGTACTAGCTAAGGCAATAAGACAAGAAAAGGAAATAAGAGGTATAATATTGGGTAGGAAGGAATAAAATTGTCTGTTTGCAGATGACAGGATTCTATATGTAGAAAATTCCAAATAACTGATAAAATTTTTTTTTGTAATGAATAAGACATTATGGCAAAGTTGCATGGCTAATAAAAGTCAGTTACTTTCCTATTACTACCAAGGATCTATTGGAATTTGAAATTAAAAACACAATACCTGTGTGTTTAGTGAGGAGAGGGTATGTTAGAACTGTACTTTCTGCATGATATTTCTACAAGCCTACACAGCTTTAATAAAAAAGAATTTAAACCCAACACAATACCGTTTATATTAGCACCATAAAAAAAGAGAAGAACAAATGTAATAACATCTGTTCAAGCTCTATATGAGGAAAACTATAAACTCTGATGAAAGAAATCAAAGAAGATCTAAATGAATTGAGAGTATTTATTTATTTATTTATTATGATCATTCCATTCTACATATATAATCAGCAATTCATAATATCACATAGTTGCATATTCATCATCATGATCATTTCTTAGAACATTTGCATCAGTTCAGAAAAAGAAATAAAAAGACAAAGAAAAAAATTCATACATACCATACCCCTTACCCCTCCCTTTCATTTATCACTAGCATTTCAAACTAAATTTATTTTAACATTTTTCCCCCTATTATTTATTTTTATTCCATTTGTTTTACTTGTCTGTTGATAAGGTAGATAAAAGGAGCATCAGACACAAGGTTTTCACAATCAGACAGTCATATTGCAAAACTATATGATTATACAATCATCTTCAAGAATCATGACTGCTGGAACACGGACCTACATTTTCAGGCAGTTCCCTCCAGCCTCTCCATTACATCTTGAATAACAAGGTGATATCTATTTAATGCGTAAGAATAACCTCCAGGATAACCTCTCAACTCTGTTTGGAATCTCTCAGCCATTGACACTTTATTTTGTCTCATTTCACTCTTCCCCCTTTTGGTCAAGAAGTTTTTCTCAATCCCTTCATGCCGAGTCTCAGCTCATTCTAGGATTTCTGTCCCACAGTGTCAGGAAGGTCCACACCCCTGGGAGTTATGTCCCACGTAGATGGGGGAGGGCAGTGAGTTTGCTTGTTATGTTGGCTGGAGAGGGAGGCCACATCTGAGCAACAACAGAGGTTCTCTTGGGGGTGACTCTTAGGCCTAATTTTAAGTAGGCTTGACCTATCCTTTGTGGGGTTAAGTTTCATATGAACAAACCCCAGGATTGGGGTCTCAGCCTATTGCTTTGGTTGACTGCACTGCTTCTGAGAATATCAAGAATTCAACTTGGGGAAGTTGCATTTTCCCCCGTTCTCACCATTCCCCCAAGGGGACTTTGCAAATTCTTTTTTATTCACTGTTCAAATCACTCTGGGATTTATCTGGGCATCACTCTGGACAAACCAACAAAATCTCATGCCCTCCTCAAGGTTCCATGTACTTACGATGTTCAATTAAGCTATCTACATAAGTTATATTAGCAAATACACTAGTCAAAATATAAATTTTGTACCAAATAAACATTTTTTGCTTTAGTCAATTGAGAGTATTCTATTCCAATATTGGAAGACACAGTATTTTTAAGATATCAGTTCTGTAGATTCGGCATTCAGCGCAGTCCCACTCAAAATTCCAGCAGAATATTTTGTAGATATTGACAAAGTAATTCTTATGTTTCTATAGAAAGGCAAAAGATGAGAATAGTTATTACAGTATTTAAAAATAACAAAGTTGCTTGCTTGGCACTACCTGACTTTAAGACTTACTAAAGCTCCAGAGACCAAGGCAGTGTGGTGTTGGCAAAAGAATAGAGTAGATCATTGGGAAAGAATAGAGAGCCCAGAAATTGAACCAAACAAATACAGTCAACTGATCTTTGACAAAGGAGCAAAGGCAATTCAGTGGAGAAAGACTTCTGAAAAAATTAAGCATCCACATTCAAAAAATATATAATAATCTAGACAGTGATTTTATACCTTCCACAAAGATTAACTCACAATGGATTACAGACTTAAATGTAAAAGGCAAAGCTATAAAACTTATGGAAAATAATATAGGAGAAAGTCTAGGTGACCTTGGGTTTGGCAATGAGTTTTTTTGTTTTGTTTTGTCTTGTTAAACTTTTTTTATTGTATAGTATAACATATATACAAAGCCAAGAAATAAAAAAGCAATAGTTTTCAAAGCACTCTTCAAAAAGTGGTTGCAGGATAGATCCCAGACTTTGTCATGGGCTACCATACGATCCTCTCATATTTTTCCTTTTAGCTGCTCCAGAATATAGGAGGCTAAAGGGTTTAAATACTTTATCATCACAATCGACTTTTTTTCCTTCTTTTTTTCTGTGAGCAATAACATATATACAAAAAAGCTATAAGTTTCAAAGCACAGCACCACAATTAGTTGTAAAACGTATTTCAGACTTTGACATGGGTTACAATTTCAGAATTTTAGGTTTTTACCTCTAGCTGCTCTAAAATACTGGTGACTAAAAGAGATATCAATTTAATAATTCAGTATTCATAGTAATTTGTTAAGTCCTAGCTTCTGTGTATAATTCCACCATCACGTTTGATCTTTCCATACCTTTCTTTAGCGGTGCTTGGGCTATGGCAATTCTAAATTTTTGATATTGGAAGGGTTTGTCACTAATATGGGGTAGGGAGATGGAACTATCTGATGTTCTGGAGAAGCTGGGCTAGGTTTCAGGACTTATCTGGACCAGGGACCCATCTGGAGGTTGTAGGTTTCTGAAAAGTTACTCTAGTACCTGGAACCCTTGTGGGATCTTGTATATTGCCCTAGCTGTTCTTTAGGATTGATTGGAATGGTCTTGATTGGGGGTTGGCAGGTTGCGATAGGTAGCAAGGTCTACCTGAAGCTTGCGTAAGAGCTACCTCCAGAGTAGACTCTCAACTCTATTTGAACCCTCTGCCACTAATACTTTATTAATGAGATTCTTTCCCCTCTTTTGGTCAGGATGTAATTGTTGATCCCACAGTGCCAGGTCTGGATTCATCCCTGGGAGTCCTCTCCCATGTTGCCAGGGCGACTTTTCACCCCTGGATTTCATGTCCCACATAGTGGGAAGGGCAGTGATTTCACTTGCAGAATTTGGCTCAGAAAGACTGAGGCCACATCTGAGAAACAACAGATGTCCTCCAGAAGTAACTCTTAGACATGCCTATAGGTGGTCTAAGCTTCTCCACTACCTACATAAGCTTCACAAGAGTAAACCTCATGATTGAGGGCATGGCCTATTGATTTGGGTATCCCTAAAGTTTGACAAAGTATTGGGATTCCCTGATGGTAAGGTTTAATAGTTTCATAGTCTTTCTCCCCTTCCTCAGGGGACTTTGCCAATACTTTTTGATTATCTGCTTAATATACTCTAGGATGTTTCTAGGCATTATAATAATCTACACAGGGTTAAAGGACCTTTCTTATTCTGTGCTTTCTATGTTTCAGTTGTTCAAAAGAGCTATTCAGATAGGTTAAATTAGACTATGCACTACAGAAAATTTCAGTTCCAGATCAAATAAAACTTTCTTCCATTGGCCTCCAAGAGTATATGTGGTTCTAAAAACAAACAAACAAACAAACAAAAAGAGTATATGTGGTTCTAAAATATAGACACCGTCTTCCTTACCCCTATATTCTGAATTACTTTAGCCCCAACCTGATCAGCTTCATTCTTATCTCTGAATATCAGGTTATATATATAAAATAGCCTCTCAAAATCCAGAAATAATAATCACCACTCGAGACGTAATGTGTTTGCTCTAAAAGTTTACAATCTACACCGCAGTTTTCTTTTAAGTATTTTCTAAAGTGAACATACCATTGTTTTGTTTTTTTTTTTTGTTTCTGGCTTATTTTGTCTCACTAAATGTCCCCCATATTCATTCACATTGTTTGCATGCCTCATGACCCTGTTCCTTTCTGTAGCAGCACAACCTTCATTCATAAGTATATACCCTCGTTTGCCAATCTGCTTCTCTGTCAGTGCATCCTTCAGCCACCTGCATACATCAGTCATCATGTAGAGGTCCCAAAGTCCACAGTTTATCAACATTCTCAATTTTAGATAATTTCATTGTTCCCAAGAGACAGAAAACCAATAAACACACCCTCACCAAATAGAAAATCTAAACCTCCTCTTAACTGTGCCCCTCACCCCATCATTTACCGCTACTGTTGCTGTGTTAGTGCTGATGGTTTCCTTTTGAACATAGCTCATAACATGCAATAGCAGTTTTCCCCCGAACCCTGGACTTAAACACTCTTTGTACAAGAATCATATCTTTGAAGTAATTCTTACAAGAACTCATTCATATTTCTAGTGTGAGTCAGTGGGACACATAGATCTCTACAACCACTTTCAACCTGGTTCGTCTCCAACATGGTGATATTACTTCTAGACCCACTGGAGAATCACCTTCGCTCTTATGTATTCCCTTACATTGGAGTTGAACCTCATTAGCTAACGGTTCACCCATCTATAGCTTCTATGTATCTCTAAGTCCCCTATATTCTGTATTATAAGCCTCTGATTATACCTTTATGCTGGTCCATCAAGTGGACTCATACAGTATCTGTCCTTTTGTATCTGGCTAATTTTGCTCAGCATTATGTCCTCAAGGCTCATCCATCTTATCTTGTGCTGCAGGACATCATTTTGTCTTACTGCTGCATAATATGCCATTGTATCTATATACCACATTTTGTTGATCCACTCGTCTGTTGATGGGCATTTGGTTTGTTTCCATCTTTTGGCGACTGTGAATAATGCTGCTATGAACATCGGTATGCAAATGTCTGTTTGTGTTTTTGCTTTCAGCTCTTCTGGGTATATACCAAGTAATTCTATTGCTGGGTCGTAGGGCAACTCAAAATTTGGTTTCCTAAGGAAGTGTCAAACAGTCTTCCATAGTGGCTGCACCATTATACATTCCCACCAGCAGTACAAGTGTCCTAGTTTCTCCACATCCTCTCCAACATTTATAGTTTCCTGATTGTTTAATAGCAGCCATTCTTATAGGTATAAGGTGGCATCTCATTGTAGTCTTGATCTGCATTTCCCGTATAGCCAGTGAAAATGAGCATCTGTTCATGTGCTTTTGAACTGTCTGTATTTGCTCTTCAGAAAGATGCCTATTCATATCTTTAGCCCATTTTATAATTGGATTGTTTGTTCTTTTGTTGTTGAGTTGTATGCTTTCTTTGTATATACAGGAAATCAAACCTTTGTCTGATACGTGATTTCGAAATATTTTCTCCCATTGAGTTAGCTGTGTCTTCACCTTTTTGGCAAAGTCTTTTGAGGTACAGAAGCATTTGATTTTAAGGAGTTCCCATTTATCTATTTTTTTCTTTTGTTGCTTGTGCTTTGAGTGTAAAGTTTAGGAAGGTGCCTATTATTACTAGTTCTTGAAGATGTTTTCCTACATTTTCTTCTAGAAGATTTATTGTGCTAGTTCTTATATTTAGGTGTTTGATTCATTTTGAGTTAATTTTTGTGTGGAGTGTAAGATAGGGGTACTTGTGGACAACCAGAGTTATAGGCTGAGCCCCCAGTCTTGGGGTTTGTTCATATGAAACTCAACCCCACAAAGGATAGGTCAAACCTACTTAAAATTAGGCCTGAAAGTCACCCCTAAGAGAACCTCTTTTGTTGCTCAGTTGTGGCCTCTCTCTCCAGCCAACACAACAAGCAAACTCACTGCCCTCTCCCTGTCTAGGTGGGACGTGACTCCCAGGGGTGTGGACCTTCCTGACAACGTGGGACAGAAATCCTAGAATGAGCTGAGACTCAGCATCAAGGGATTGAGAAAACCTTCTCAACCAAAAGGGGAAAGAGTGAAATGAGACAAAATGTTGATGGCTGAGAGATTCCAGAGTCAAGAGGTTATTCTGGACGTTATTCTTACACATTAAATAGATATCACCTTGTTATTTAAGATGTAATGGAGAGGCTGGAGGGAACTGCCTGAAAACGTAGAGCTATGTTCCAGTAGCCATGTTTTTTGAAGATGATTTTATAATGATATAGCTTTCACAGTGTGACTGTGTGATTGTGGAAACCTTGTGTCTGATGCTCCTTTTATCTACCTTGTCAACAGATGAGTGGAGCATATGGAATAAAAATAAATAAGGGGAAACAAATGTTAAAATAAATATAGTTTGAAATGCTAGTGATCAATGAAAGGGAGGGGTAAGGGTTATGGTATGTATGAATTTTTTTTTGTTTTCATTTTATTTCCTTTTCTGAATAGATGCAGATGTTCCAAGAAATGATCATGATGATAAATATGCAACTATGTGATAATATTGTGAATTACTGATTATATATATAGAATGAAATGATCAAAATAGGAATGTTTGTATTGGTGTTTTTTGGTATTTAAAAAAATAAAATAAAATAATTTAAAAAAATATATATAGGGGTCCCCTTTCATTCTCTTGGCTATTGATATCCAATTCTTCCAGCCCCAATTATTGAAAAGACTATTTTGTCCCAGTTTAGAGGATTTGGGGGCCTTGTCAAAAATCAGTTCACCATAGATTTGGTGGTCTATTTTTACACTCTTGATTCAATTCCGTTGGTTGATGCTTTTGTCTTTGTACCAGTATCATGCTGTTTTGACCACTGTGGCTTTATAATAGGTTTTAAAGTCAGGGAGTGTCAATCCTCTTCACCTCGTTCTTTTTAAGGATGCTTTTAGCTATTCAGGGTTTCTTTCCTTTCCAGATGAATTTGGTAGTTAGCTTTTCCAAATCTTCAAAGTACATTGTTGGAATTTTTGATTGGTATTGTGTTGAATCTGTAGATCAACCTGGGGAGAACTGACACTTAACTATATTTAGCCTTCCTGTCCGTGAGTGGGGAATGTCTTTCCACATATTTAGATCTCCTTTGATTTCTTTTAGCAATGTTATGTAGTTTTCTGTGTACAAGTCCTTTACATTTCCTAATTAAGTTCATTCCTAAGTAGTTGATTCTTTTAGTTGCTATTTTGAATGGAATTTTTTCCTTAACTGACTCCTCAGCTAGGTCATTGCTTATGTATAGAAATGTT
The DNA here is from genome assembly GCA_004026745.1 of Myrmecophaga tridactyla. Taxonomy (NCBI): domain Eukaryota; kingdom Metazoa; phylum Chordata; class Mammalia; order Pilosa; family Myrmecophagidae; genus Myrmecophaga; species Myrmecophaga tridactyla. Next base: position 15,985 of record PVIY010028816.1, on the reverse strand, counting down.
ACTGATCTTTGCACATTAATTTCATACCCCGCCACCTTGCTGAATTTGTTTATTAGCTCAAGTAACTTTGCTATCGATTTCTCAGGATCTTCCAAGTATAGTATCATATCATCTGCAAATAATGAAAGTTTTACTCCTTCCTTTCTAATTTGGATGCATTTTATTTCTTTGTCCTGCCTGATTGCCCTAGCTAGAACTTCTAGCACAATATTGAATAATAGTGGTGTCAGTGGGCATCCTTGTCTTGTACCTGATCCTAGAGGGTAGACTTTCAGTCTCTCTACATTGAGTACGATGCTGGCTGTTGGTTTTTCATATATTCCCTTTATCATATTGAGGTAGTTACCTTTATTCCTATCTTTTGGAGCGTTTTTATCAGAAAAGGATGCTGAATTTTGCCAAATGCTTTTTCAGCATCAGTCGAGGTGATCATGTGATTTTTCCCTTTTGATTTGTTAATGTGCAATATTACATTAATTGATTTTCTTATATTGAACCATTCTTGCATTTCTGGTATAAGCCCTACTTAGTTAGGGTGTATAATTCTTTTAATGTGCTGTTGGATTTGATTTGCTAATATTTTATTGAGAATTTTTGCATCTATGTTCATTACTCAGATTGGCCTGTAGTTTTCCTTTCTTATAGCAGCGTTACCTGGTTTTGGTATTAAAATAATATTAGCTTCATAAAATGAGTTAGGTGGAGTTCCTTTTTCCTCAATTTTTTGGAGAAGTTTGAGCAGGATCAGTGTTAGTTCTTTCTGAAATGTTTAATAAAATTCCCCCTGTGAAGGCATCTGGCCCTGGGCTTTTCTTTGTAGGAAGGTTTTTGATGACTGATTGAATCTCTACTTGTGATTGGTTTGTTGAGATCTTCTATTTCTGCCTGAGTCTGTATAGCTTGTTTGTCTCCAGGAATTTTTCCGTTTCATCTAAGTTGTCTAATTTGTTGGCGTATAGAATCCTCTTATGATTTCTTTTATTTCTTCAGGGTCTGTGGTAATGCACCCCCTTCTCATTTCTGATTTTATTTGCATCCTCTCTCTTTTTTCCTTTGTCAGTCTTGCTAGTGGCCCATCAATTTCATTGATTTTCTCAAAGAACCAACTTTTGGTTTTATTGATTCTTTCTGTTGTTTTTTTTTTGTTCTCCCATTCATTTATCTCTGCTTTAATCTATTATTTCTCTTCTCCTATGCTGTTCTTTCTCAAGTTCCTTCAGGTTTGCTATTAAGTCCTCGATTTTTGCTCTTTCTTGTTTTTTTGATACAGGCATTTAAGGCAGTAAATTTCCTTCTCAGCAATTCTTTTGCCGCATCCCATATGTTCTGATAAGTTGTATTCTCATTTTCATTCATCTCCAGATACCTACTGATTTCTCTAGCAATTTCTTCATTGACCCACTGGTTGTTTAAGAGTGTGTTATCTAATCTCCATATATTTGTGAATGTTCTCGTTCCTTCATGGGTATTGAGATGTAGGTTCATCCCATTGTGATCAGAGAATGTGCTTTGAATGATTTCAGTATTTTTATATTTATAAAGACCTGTTTTGTGCCCCAGCATTGCTCTATCCTGGAGAGTGTTACATGAGCACTGGAGAAAAATGTATACCCTTGTAATAGGAGCTGGTTTCCTAGATCCTACATCCAACGCATGAACATTGAAGAAAGAAATCGATAAATGGGAACTCCTCAAAATTAAACCCTTTTATGCAACAAAGAACTTTGCCAAGAAAGTAAAAAGACAGCCTACACAATGGGAGACAATATTTGCAAACGATCTATCAGATAAAGGTCTAGTATCCAGAATATATAAAGAAATTGTTCAACTCAACACCAAAAAGGTAGAGAACCCAATTACAAAGTAGACCAAAAACATGAACAGACACTTCTCAGAAAAGGAAATACAAATGGCAAAAAGGCCCATGAAAAGTACACGGAATCTTGAATAGGGTATGAGTTTTTGTTGGTTTATCCAGGTTAGTGTAATCCCCGATAAATCTCAAGGATTTGGACAGTGAATAAGGAAATATTCCTCAAAGCCCCCTTGAGGGAATGGGGAGAAATGGGGCAATATTCAACTTCCCCATTTAGAGAATTTCTGATATTCTAGCAAGCAGTAGGGACAACCAAATCAATAGGCCAAGCCTTCGATCTTAGAAGTTTCCCCTATGAAATTTATTCCTTCAAAAGATAAACTAAGTCTCCTTAAAATTAGGCCTAAGAGCCATCCCCGGAGAATCTCTTTTTGCTCAGATGTGGCCTCTCTCTAAGCCAACATGATGAGTCAACTCATGCCCTCCCCCTTTACGTGGGACATGATTCCAAGGAGTGTAAACCTCCCTGTCTTAGTGGGACAGAAATCCCAGGATGTGATGGGATCTGGCATCAAGGGATTGAAAAAACCTCAACTAAAAGGGGAAAGAGAGAAATGAGACAAAATAAAGTGTCAGTGGCTGACAGATTTCAAACAGAGTTGAGAGGTTATCTTGGAGGTTATTCTTACACGTATAGATATCCCCTTTTTGCTTGATGTTGTGTATTGGAGTGGCTGGAGGAAAGTGCCTAAATTGTAGAGCTGTGTTCCAGTAGCCTTGTTTCTTGAAGCTGATTGTATAATGATACAGCTTTTACAATGTGGCTATGTTATTGCGAAAACCATGTATCTGATGCTCTTTTTAACTAGGGTATAGACAGATGAGTAAACATATGGATAAAAAATAAACAAATAATAGGGGAACTAAGGTTAAAATAAATTGGGTAGGTGGAAATACAGTGGTCAATGAGACGGAAGGGTGAGGGTTATGGAATGTATGACTTTTTCTCTTTTTTCTTTTTTATTTCTTTTTCTGGAGTGATGCAAATGCTATAAAAAAAAAATGACCCTGGCGATGAATGCACAACTATGTGATGATATTGTGAGCCACTGATTTTATACCATGTATGGTATGTTTGTATGTTAAGAATGTTTGTGTATTTGTATGTTGTTTTATTAATAAATTTTATCGGTGTTTTTTTAATTTACTTTTTACATATTCACATACCATGTAGTCAGCAAAAGTGTACAATCAGTGGTTCACAATATCAAATAACTGTGCATTTATCACAGTCGACTTTTTTCTTTTTTGTGAAAAATAACATATATATAAAAAAGCAATAAATTTCAAAGCACATTGCAACAATTGTAGAACAGATTTCAGAGTTTTGTATGGGTTACAATTGCACAATTTTAGGTTTTTACTTCTACCTGCTCTAAGATACTGGAGACTGAAAGAAATATCACCATAATGATTCGTTAGCTTGGTTCTTTAAAGAAAAAGTACATTTGAATTTATAAGGCATTGGGATAGTGTGAAAAGATAATGCAAAGTGGTACAGGCCAGAGAACAACCCAATACTTCCAGTGTTTATTATGACTAGTGGTTATGTTTGGTGGACTGATTGAGTCATTTCAAGTTGAGTTACCTGAATGTCCTAAGATAGAGATTTGTTTATAGGGAATATACCACATGAAATACTTAAAGAGATTTCAGGTATTTTGAAATGTTATGAGAAATTCTTTTTTACTTTGTTCTAGTTTGCTTGCTGCTGGAATGCAATATACCCAAAACAGAATGGCTTTTTAAAAGGGGAATTTAATAAGTTACTAGTTTACAGTTCTAAGGCTGAGAAAAGGTACCCAATTAACCGAGTCTATAGAAATGTTCAATCTAAGGCATCCAGGGAAAGATACCTTGGTTTAAGAAGGCCAATGAAGTTCAGGGTTTCTCTCTCAAGTGGAAGGGCACATGGTAAACACAGTCAGTTTCTCTCTCGTCTGGAAGGGCACATGGCGAGCATGGTGTCATCTGCTAGCTTCTTCTCCTGGCTTCTTTTTACATGGAGCACCCCAGGAGGCATTTTCCTTCTTCATCTCCAAAGATCACTGGTTGGTGGACTCTGCTTCTTGTGGCTATGTCATTTTGCTCTGCTCTCTCTGAATCACTCTCTCAATCTCCTTCATTCTCCAGAATATTTCCTTTTATAGGACTCCAGAAACTTATCAAGACCCACCCAAATGGGTGTAGACATGTCGTCACCTAATCCATCATAACAACCACTCTTAGTTGGGTTACACATCCCAGGAAATGATCTCATTACAGATTCAAACATGTAGTATTGAATAGGGATTATTCTGCCTTTACGAAATGGGATTTTGATTAAAGCATGGCTTTTCTAGGGTCCATACATCGTTTCAAACCAGCACATTCCACCCTCTGGACCCTAAAAAAGACTTGTTTTCCCCCCACACAAAATACATTAATTTCATAACAATATCACAAATCCTTAAACCATTTCAGTAGCAATACACATGAAATACAAAGTTAGAAACGTACAAAATCCTATCAAAGTTAGTTACAAGTGTAGTCTGTTCTAAGGCAAAATTAACCTCTGTCTCTAGACCTATAAAAACTCAAAACAAGTTATTTGCTTCTAACATACAAAGGAGGAATAGTCATGGGATACATATATGCATTTCCATAGGGAGGAAAGAACATGGGGTTCCACTCTCCTGGCCCAAGGCTTCTTGACTTCAGACCTCAGCTTCCATGGTTTTGCCTCTGAAGTTATTTTTCTTCCATTGTGTCCCTTCTCTGAACCCCCCAGCCTAGACTGGCAGTGGCACTGTTTATACAGGTCCCAAAGCATTCTCGTCGGCTTTCTATGCAGTAGCATTGGATCATGCCCATCAGATGTAAGGAATTTCCACACATCCTTCCTGGATAACTCCATGTCCAGTCCTGGCTTTCTCTGAAATGGCTGGCTGGTTCTACATTTGGGTAAATCCTCACACAGGGCACTATTTTCTGGGATCTCCCTTTCTGGAGGCCCAGAATTTTCCGGAACTTCAATTTCTGGTTTCTTTGTACCCAAGAGTTCAATTTTCAGCTTATCTCTTTCCTGTCTCATTTCACTATACACTGTGAGGAGAAACCAGGCTACACCTTTGACATTTAATTTGGAGAGCTCTTCTGCTAAATATCCAGGTTCATGGCTTTTAAAATCGGCCTTCTAGCCAAAGTCATTTGTCAACTTTGCCAGATTATCTGCCATTTTAAAACAAGGCTTACCTTCCTTCCATTCTGCCATAGCACACACCTCATTTCTGTCTAGAGCCTGGTCAGAGGTATCTTTAGAGTCCATGTTTCTACCAATATTCTCTTCAGAGCATTCTAGGTCTTCTCTATCAGGCAGCTCTTCCAGAATCTTCCCCTTATCCATTTAAAAAGCCATTCCAGCATGTTTGGTATTTGTAAACTGCAGCAGCATCCCACTCTCCGGTACCAAAATTGGCTGGAATGGTCCTGATTGGACCTGATTGGGGGTTGGCAGGTTATGATAGGTAGCAAGGTCTAACTAATAAGCTTGCTTAAGAGCAACCTCCAGAGTAGCCTCTTGACTCTATTTGAACTCTTTCTGCCACTGATACTTTATTAATTATACTTCTTTTCCCGCTTTTGGTCAGGATATCTTCTTGAAGGTGATTTTGCAGAAAACATTTTTAGAAGGTGTCTCTGGAACCAAGGAAGGTGACTGCTGCAGGCCACTGCTGCGGAAGGATTGTTGAGAATTCCAAGCTCCCTCACCCTGGAATCATTCTTCCTACATTGGAGCTCAGGCTGAGAGAAATGCATTAGACCTTCTTGAGGCCTCTTGAGGATCTCTTTCTCCCCAGCAAAGACCTGGGATTTTGTAGAGCTCAGTTTTCCTATTTTTACTACTTGATTGAAAATAAAAAGGCAAATGATTTGCTTGATAATGGTCATTAAAGGTCCCTCCATTGTCTTTTTTGTTTATTCGTTTGTTTTTGTAGTCTAAGGTTTTTTTTTTGTCTTGTTTTTTTTCCCTCTCAGCACAGTCTTTGCCGTGTCCTGTAAGTTCTGATATGTTTTATTCTCATTTTCATTCGTCTGCAGATAGCTACTGATATCTAGCAAGTTCTTCTTTGACCCACTGGTTGTTTAAGATTGTGTTATTTAATCTCCATATATTTGTGAAAGTTCTCCTTCTTTGCTGGTTATTGATATCCAGCTTCATTCCATTGTGATCAGAGAACGTACTTTGAATAATTTCAGTGTTTTTAAATTTATAAAGACCTGTTTTGTGCCCCAGTATATGACATATCCTGGAGAATGTTCCATGAACACTAGAGAAGAATGTATATCCTGGTATTTTCGGGTGTAATGACCTGTATGTGTCTGTTAGGTCTGATTCATTTATCAAGTTGTTTAGCTTCTTTGTTTCCTTGTTGATCTTCTGTCAGGTTGTTCTATCTATAGAGGAGAGTGGTGTATTGAAGTCTACTATTATTGTTGAAGCATTTATCACTCCCTTCAGTTTTGCCAATGTCTGTCTCATGTACTTTGGAGCTCCTTGATTAGGAGTATAAACATTTATGATTGTTATTTCTTCTTGGTGCATTGTCCCCTTTATTAATACATAGTGTCCTTCTTTGTCTCTTACGATGTTTTTACATTTAAAGTCTTTTTGTCTGATATTAGTATAGCTACTCCTGCTTTCTTTTGGTTGCAACTGCATGGACCATCTTTTTCCATCCTTTCATTTTCAATCTGTTTGTATCCTAATGTCTAAGATGAGTCTTTTGTAAACAGCCTATAGCTGGATTATATTTCTTAATCTATTCTGTCAGTCTGTATCTTTCAGTTGGTAAGTTTAATGTTAATGTTCAAAGTTATTTCTGAAAAGGCATTTCTTTTTTTTTTTAACTTTTGTATTGTGTAATATAACATGTATGCAATGCAAAGAAATAAAAAATGAATAGGTTTCAAAGCACTCTCCAACAAGAAGTTACAGGACACGTCCCAGAGTTTGTCGTGGGCTACCATACGATCCTCTCAGATTTTTCCTTCTAGCTGCTCCAGAATATAGGAGGCTAGAAAGCTTAGATATATTTTTATCACCATAATCGACTTTTCTTTCTTTTTTGTGAAAAATAATGTATATATGAAAAGCGATAAATTTCAAAGCACAGTACCACAATTTGTTGTAGAATATATTTCAGAGTTTAAAATGGGTTACAGTTCCACAATTTTAGATTTTTACTTCTAGCTGCTCAAAGAGACTAAAAGAAATATCAGTTCAATGATTCAGCATTCATATTCATTTGTTAAATACTATCTTCTCTATATAAATCTACCATCAACTTTGATCTTTCTTTTCCTCTCTGTAGGGGTGTTTGGGCTATGGCTGTTCTAACCCTTTCATGTTGAAAGGTTCTGTCACTAATACGGGTAGGAAGATGGAACTATCTGATGTTCTGGAGAGGCTGGGCCTTCTAGGTTTTAGGACTTATCTGGTCCAGGGACCCATCTGGAGGTTGTAGGTTTCTGGAAAGTTACATAAGTACGTGTAATCCTTGAAAAGGCATTTCTTGAGTCCACCATCCTATCTTTTGGGTTTTATTTGTCATATCTAAATATTCTTTTCCCTCTTTCTCTTTTTATTCTTTAAGTTACACTTACTGGTACTCTTCAATTCTGTGCCCTCCTCTAGACCTCGCTCTTCTGTGTTTTTTTTTTTTTTTCAACCTGCAGGACTCCTTTTAGTATTTCTTGTAGGGCTGGTCTCTTGTTGACAGATTCTTTCAGAATTTGTTTGTCTGTGAAATTTTTACTATCCCTCTATTTCAATGAACAGTTTGGCTGGGTCCAGAGTTCTTGGTTAGAAGTCTTTCTCTTTCAGGATCTTAAATGAATTATACCACTGCCTTCTCACCTCCATAGTGCCAGCTGAGTGGTCTGAACTCAGTCGTATGTGGTTACCCTTGTATGTAGTAGATTCATTTTCTCTTGCCACCTTCAGGTTTTTCTGCTTCTCTTCAACATTTGGCTGACTGATTAGTATGTTTCTTGGGGAAGGCCTATTTGGATTTATTCTGTTTGGAGTTTGTTGGGCGTCTTTGACTTCCATATTTATGTCCTTTATAAGGGTTGGGAAGTTTCCTGCAATTATATCTTCAGCTAATCTTCCTAGCCCTTTACTCTTCTCTTTCTGGGACACCAGTGATTCTTATATTTGCACACCTTGTTTTGTCTATCATTTCCCTGAGATCCAATTCAAATTTTTCCATCTTTTTTTTGCCATTTACTGTTTTGAATGTTCAAAATCAGTTGTCCTGTCCTCTAATTCACTTATTCTTTCTTCTGCCTCTTCAAATCTGCTGTTGTATGTCTCTAGTATCTATTTTATTTGATCTACAGCATCCTTTATTTCTGTGATATCTGCTATTTTTCTATTTATTCTTTCAAATTCCTCTTTGCTCTTCTAGTGTGTTCTTGATTTCTGATCTAGTTTGCTAGCTTTCGGAATGCAATATACCAGAAACAGAATGGCTTTTTAAAAGGGGAATTTAAAAGTTGCTAGTTTACAGTTCTGAGGCCGAGAAAATGTCCCAATTAAAACAAGTCTATAGAAATGTCCCATCAGTCATCCAGTGACAGACACCTTGGTTCAAGAAGGCTGATGAAGTTCAGGGTTTCTCTCTCATCTGAGAAGGCACATAGTGAACACAGTCATGGTTTCTCCCTCAGCTGGAAGGGCACATGGCGAACACAGCATCATCTGTTAGCTTTCTCTCCTGGCTTCCTGTTTCATGAAGCTTGCTGAGAGGCATTTTCCTTCTTCATCTCCACAGTTCACTGGCTGGTAGATTCTGCTTCTTGTGGCTATGTCATTCTCTGCTCTCTCAGAGATCTCTCATTCTCCAAAATGTTTCCTCTTTTATAGGACTCCAGTAAACCAGTTAAGACCCACCCAAATGAGTGGAGACATGTTTCCCCTAATCCAGTTTAACAACCATTCTTGATTGGGGTACATCTCCAGGGAGATGATCTAATTACAGATTCAAAAATACAGTATTGAATAGGGATTATTCTGCCTTTATGAAATGGGATTTTAATTAAAACATGGCTTTTCTAGGTTCCATACAGCCTTTCAAACCAGCACAATTTCCTTTATGTCATTAGCCATCACACTTATTTTATTTAGTAGAGTTATATGTACATTTTTGATTAGTTGTTCCAACATCTGTGTCTCCGCTGGTGTTTTAATTTGGTCATTAGGCTGGTCTATCTCTGTCTGCATTACAATATGCTTAGAATCTTCTCTGTAGTCTATAGTTTTTATTTTGAACAAAATTACCTAAAAGTTAAACTGGATATTGGCAAAAACAGAAAATAAAATAACAAAAAATACTGAATTGGCAAAATTTGTCTTCAGAATAGTCATCATTTCCTTTTCCTTTTCACTGCCTCTTTTGCCTTTTTGGGTGAAACCAAGCTGCTATTTTACTGAGAGTCAAATAATTAAAAAGCAACTGAAATTATATATATATATATATATATAAAGAAAAGTGAGAAAGAGGTTTTCTAGAGCTGAAAGGGACCCTACTGATCATCTATGCATGCAAGCATAGCATATATATATATATGTATATGTATACTGTATGAGGGAACATAATTTAAAAGTCAGATAAGAAAATGGAAACACTTGACTTTGTTCTATTCTTCCCCACCCTGCAGTTTTACTCTTCACATCATTTAGTTGTTTTCCCTGTGTTTTGTATCTATGTTAGTTTGCAAGCTGCCGAAATGTAATACACCAAAACTGAACGGCTTCTGTAAAGGGGAATTTAATAAGTTACAAATTTGCAGTTCTAAGGAAGTTAAAGTGTCCAAATTAAGGCAGCAACAAGAGGTTACCTTCACTCAAGAAAGGCGGATGGGTCAGGGACACCTCTGTCAGCGGGTAGTCACATGGCTGGCACCTGCTCCTTGTTGGTGCAGGAGGCTGGTCCTTGCTCCTGGACCCCCTTTCTTTCAGCTTCTGTTCCTGTGGGCATTCCTTACTTTACTTCTACAGGGCTGGCTTTCATCTCTTATGTTCCCTTGGCTTTCTCCAGATTCTGGCTTGCTTAACATCTCATGGCATCGTCTGCTGGGCTCCATGCATCTCCAAACATCCACGTCTCTGTTCTTCACATGTTCCCGTCTCTGTCAGCTCTGTTGTGAAGTTTATGTCCACCCTGTCATTTCTGAGGTTTCTCCAAAATGTTTCCTCTTTTAAAGGATTGTAGTAAGCTATTCAAGACACATAGAATGGTTGGAGTCACATCTCTACCTCATGAAAGGTTAATACCCACAATTGGGTGTGCCCCATCTCCATGGAGATTTTCTAATCAAAAGAGTCTAACCCACATTACTGAATCAGGATTAGAAGAAATGATATCTCCCACAAGAGTGGGTCAGGATTAAAACATGGCTTTTCTAGGGTACTTAATACTTTCAAACTGGCACAGTATCTATATTTCAAACTAATTGCTTTATCTGGTATTTCTTGATTTCAAATTTTCGGTATTAGCCATTGACTCACCTCTGAATAATGATGATTTAGCACTTTTATACTTTTCTACATCTCACCAATACATGTGTTTCCAACCCCATCTCCCCATACTTTAATGTGGTTACATTCGAATGTGAAGTATTTTAAATTAAATCCATATTTAAAAATATATATATATTTCTATTTAAGAAAACAAAACTGCACTTACAGTCACCAAATTGGATATCTTGGTTAGCTTAACCATAGGCATATTTAAATAAAGTGTCCACATAATCATTGTAGAACCTATGTTTCCACAGCAAGTTTCATAAACCAATTTAAAATTAAGGCAACAAAGAAAAAAAATTACGAATTCAGATAGCAGAGTTTCTTAAATTCTAAATAGTAAACGCTAACTTAAATACCATTTGATCAGGTTCAAAACTGTGAATGTTCTCAAAATATCAAGTAGAAAGTCCTTACAGATAACTATGTTGCTATAGTAATGATCTATGTTATTGAACATTTTCCTAATTTCCGGAAAATGATGAAGAAACAAATATTTGTACAATTGGCATATGAAAATCTTTACCACCTAAAATGGATATCTTAGTTTCTCCATAGCCATATTTAAATAGAATATCTAAATAATCACTGTAAAGCCTGTTTGTACAATATGTTTAATAAACCAATTTAAATTAAAGCAGGGAAAGAAAAAAATGTGCAGATACAGATATCAGAGTTTCTTATATTCTAAATATTAAACACTGTCTTAAATACCATTTGATTAACTATTAAAACTCTGTTTCAAAATATCAAGTAGAAGGTTATTATAAATATCAACTTTACAATAGTAGTAACCTATGTTACTAAACATTTTCAAATTTTTTATTTCAGGAACTTATTATTTCAGGAATTTATTTTTTCTAATATTACTCTAGCTGCCTATAGTTTTGTTTGTTTTTTACCATATATATATATGGTATGTATATATACCATATGTATATATATGAACAGAGAAGGAAAAAAGCAATAATTTTCAAAGCATACTTCAACAAGCAGTTGCAGAACAGACTTTGTCATGGGCCACCACTCCCTCATCGCAGATTTTTCCTTCTAGCTGCCCCAAAACTCTGGAGGCATTACCAGAGTCATAAAAATGAAATCATACAATATCTGTCCTTTTGTTTCTAACTTATTTCTCTCAAGATTATGTCCTTGATGTTCATCCATGTCACCATGTTTTAGGATATCAGTTTGTCTAATTGCTGCTTAAAATTCCATTGTATGTATATACTACATTTTGTTTATCCATGATATAGACCACATCTGAGCAGCAAAAGAGGTTCTTTGGGGGTGACTCACAGGCTTAATTTTAAGTAGGCTTAGCCTATCCTTTGCGGGGATAAGTTTCATATGAACAAACCCCAAGATTGAGGGCTTGGCCTATTAATTTGGATGTCCTCACTGCTTGTGAGAATATCAGGAATTCTCCAAATGAGAAAGTTGAATTTTTCCCCTTTCTTGCCATTCCCCCAAGGGAACTTTTACAAATACTGTTTTTTTTTAAATCTAATTTATTTTGTATTATCAAACCAAAACAACATGCAAACATGAACATTCTTAACATACAAAATATTCTGTGTATGGTGTACAATCAGTGGCTCACATTATTATCACATAGTGGTATATTCATCCCCATGATCATTTGTTAGAACATTTGCATCACTCCAGAAAAAGAAATAAAAAAGAAAAACTCACACATTCCATATCCCTTACCCCTCCCTCTCATTGAGCACTACTGTTTCCATCTATTCAATAGTTTTTTTTAGCTGTCTTGTTTATCTATTTAAAATAAAACAATAAACATACCCCTGGTTCAAAATTCAAACAGGGTAGAAGGATATTCGGGGGAAAAACTGTTGGCTTTGTTTCCATTCTCCCAGTTCACCGCTGGAGTGCACCTAGGGTTCCCAATTTCTGTGTGTGTTCCCAGAGACATTTGGTCTTTTTACAGCTGGTCATGTATATATTTACCCTGTCCCTCTTTTCCTGTACCTTGCTTTTATCTTGGAGATGATTTTCTACCTATATAAAGGAGAACATCCTTCTCCTTTTTTTTTTAAATTTATTTTTTATTATCAAACCAAAACAACATACAGACGTCAGCATTCTTAACATACAAACGTTCTGTGCATGGGGTACAATCAATCAGTAGCTCACAATATCATCACATAGTTGTATATTCATCACCATGGTCTTTTTTTTTTTTAATATTAACAAGGATTTTATTCTGATGTAATTTTTTTTTTATTTTCAAGACAGAGTACTCAGATGATTAAGAAAAAAGCTTTTTTAAAAACTTTACATCAAGAGCAGACTAACCATGTTATTTTAACAGAGAAAACTAAACTTTAGTTTTTAGGTTTTTTTTTAATTTTTTTTTTTAAACATAACAACATACAAACACAAACATTCTTACCATGTGAATCATTCCATTCTTGGTATATAATCAGTAACTCACAATATCATTACATAGTTATATATTCATCGCCATGATCATTTTGTAGAACATTTGCATCAATTCAGAAAAAGAAATTTAAAAAAAAAAGTCATACATACTATACCCTTTACCCTTCCCTCTCTTGACCACTAGTATTTCCATCTACTCAATATATTTTAACCTTTGTTCCCCCTATTTTTTTTCTATACCCTTTACCAGTCCGTTTCATTGCTCACTAGTATTTCAGTCTACTGAATTTATTTTAACATTTGTTCCCACTATTATTTATTTATTTTCAATCCATGTTTTACTCATCTGTCAATATCACAGATAAAACACAAGGCTTTTACAATTCCATAGTCACATTGCAAAATCTATATCATTATACATTCATCTTCAAGAAACATGGCTACTGAAACACAGCTCTACAGTTTCAGGTACTTCCCTCTAACCTTTCTAATATACCTTAAACTAAAAAGGGGATATCTGTATAATGCATAAGAATAAACTCCAAGATAACCTCTCCACTCTGTCTGCTAGGCCAGGCACCTATAGAGCAGGCAGGGAAGGTTCTGTACAGTAGGTAGCATGCTGTTGGTCATTGTGTTGGTGATGGCCAGGGGGCCTCAGGGTCTGAACTAGGGGTGCGCTGCAGCTCCTACAGCAGGGAGGCCTCTTCCTCCTCCTCCCCTTCAGGTAGGACTTGGCTTTTAAAGCCACCTGGACCTGGTATTTTCTTTGTGGGAAGACTTTAATCAGGTTGTAGGGGAAAGGGAGAGAAGATGGAAATAGGAGAAGACAATTGCTTCTAAAGTGGTTTATATCCATTATCTTATTTGATTCTCACAACACCCTTTCAAAGAGTCTGTCATTCAAGGTCAGTCAGAGAAAGAGAACACACATTAGGTATCATAAAAGGCAATCAATAAATGGTGAGAACGGGGGAAAACTCAACTTCTCCAAGTTGAATTCCTGATATCCTCACAAGCAGTGTGGACAACCAAAGCTATAGGCTGAGCCCCTTGTCTTGGGGTTTGTTCATATGAAACTTAACCCCACAGGGGATGGGTCAAGCCTACTTAAAATTAAGCCTAAGAGTCACCCCCAAGAGAACCTCTTTTGTTGCTCGGATGTGGCCTCTCTCTCCAGCCAACGCAGCAAGCAGACTCACCACCCTCCCCCTGTCTACGTGGGACATGACTCCCAGGGGTGTGGATCTTCCTGGCAGCGTGGGACAGAAATCCCAGAATGAGCTGAGATTCAGCATCAAGGGATTGAGAAAACCTTCTCGACCAAAAGGGGGAAGAGTGAAATGAGACAAAGTGTCAATGGCTGAGAGATTCCAAACAGAGTCCAGAGGTTATCCTGGAGGTTATTCTTATGCATTAAGTAGATATCACCTTGTTATCCAAGATGTAATGGAGAGGCTGGAGGGAACTGCCTGAAAATGGAGAGCTGTGTTCCAGTAGCCATGTTTCTTGATGATGATTGTATAATGATATAGCTTTCACAGTGTGACTGTGTGATTGTGAAAACCTTGTGTCTGATGTTCCTTTTATCTACCATGTCAACAGATGAGAGGAACATATGGAATAAAAATAAATAATGGGGGAACAAATGTTAAAATAGATTTAGTTTGAAATGCTAGTGATCAGTGAAAGGGATCAGTAAGGGGTATGGCCTGTAAAATTTTTTTTTTTTCTGTTTGTTATATTTTTCTGTTGTCTTTTTATTTCTTTTTCTGAATTGATGCTAATGTTCTGGGAAATGATTATGATGATGAATATGCAACTATGTGATGATATTGTGAATTGCTGAGTGTATGTGTTGGGAATATTTGTGTTTCTTGTAATTCTTTTTTAATTAATAAAAAATTTAAAAAAAACTAAAAAAAAAGGCAATCAATAGCGAGAATTGATTGCTTGGGAATTAAAAGAATAAAAGAGCAAGAAGGGGTTGCTGAGGTAACTCAGAGTCAATTAACTGCAGGGAGCAGCTACCACCCCAAGGACTGAGAAAATAGAGTGAAAAGGGTAGTGTTACTAGAACCTAGAAGCTTGGAAGAGGGATACTAGGGGCTGAGGCCTGGACCTCATAAGGCTTATCTTAGGAATGTTGAAAGAAGCTGGAGAATGGAATTAACTTTCAGTCAATGCTGAAGCAATGCTGATAAGAGCTAAAAAAACAAAAAGGAAGTCCCTTCTCTTACCTTTCTTTTTTCCCATTGGCAGAACTGAACAGGAATGAGCTGACAAAGGAGCCTGGAAAATGTAGTTTGTAAAATCTTAGCCCCAGTATAATAGAGCAGATCATAAACAGAAGGGAGGGCTTGAGGCTGAGGGAAAATGGGTAAATAACTGTTACAGTAGGTAGTATGTATATTTTACAAAAAGGAAACTGAAGCTAAGCAATGTTAAATTATTTGCCAAAAGTACTGGAAATAGTAAGTGGGCAGAGTCTGGAATTTGAATCCAGGCTTGTGCTGTTTCTACTACTGTATTTTGTCTAATCTCAGACACCATTAATTGTTAGAAGCACCATTATTTTATGAACCACTAAGCAAAAATAAAATAAAAATACTGCCTATCAAATAAGCACTATCAATTATAAGCTTTATCCCTATTTCAGAAATTTTTAAATTTAAAAAAAGGGGAGGGGGCATCTTAAAATCAATAAAATATACTATACTAGCCTGACTTAAAATATTTGCTTTGAAGTTGTTCATTTTGAGATACCTGTGGATACCCAGGTAAGCCATTTAGTAAGCAGTTTAAAATATAGCTTTAGAGTCCATAAGAACGGTGGAAACTAAAGATAGAGAAGTGAAAGTCATCTGCATATCAGAAGCATGATCCAAAGACAGCCTTGCTGTTTTTTTTTTTTTTTTAACGTTCTTTCCGAGCCTATTTTTATATTACCTCATTTCATTCTACCCTTTGCCTATCTCTGTGATGGCATCTTGCTAAACGTTGATATTGTAATTACTTATTACACTTACTTTTTGCTTAAATTTCTTACATGTCTACAAGCAAGGATCATTTTCTTCTTTCCCTTGTATTTAAAAAGTCTGTGGTCTGCAGTCTTCACAAGGGTGTAGTTGGCT
>PVIY010028815.1:0-32711 GCA_004026745.1 Myrmecophaga tridactyla | reverse complement strand
ATGAAAGCGAGGGGTAAGGGGTATGGTATGTATAATCTTTTTTTCTCTATTATCATTTTATTTCTTTTTCTGTTGTCTTTTTATTTTTTTTTCTAAATCGATGCAAATGTTCTAAGAAATGATGAATATGCAACTATGTGATAATATTAAGAATTACTGATTGTATATGTAGAATGGAATGATATCTTAATGTTTTTTGTTAATTTTTTTAATTAATAAAAAAGTTTATAAAAAAATAATAAAAAAAAAGAAATACAGGTAAAAACAATGACCATGAGTTCCTATTTTCCCTCACTCAAATCTACTCCAGTTACAGAATTAATGTGGGTTGACAAAAGTGAAATTCATAATTGAACATGTTTTCCTCTAATTCTGTTTGGTTTTATCATATGAATGGCTAATTTAGTGAAAATTTGAGAACCACAGGGATCATGGTAGAGTGGGATTAATACTGGTTAATAAAGCAGACATGAATTCTAATCCCAGTTCTACCATTTTCCAGTTGTCAGTCATTTTTTTCCCTCTATTACTTACATCCAAAATTAGTTCTAATTTAAGATTTTGATTTCAAGTTTCTATTTATTGTTCTTACACTCATTTTAATTTTTGTAGTTCAATTTCTTTGTAGTTCATAGAAACAGAATAATTAAACCATATGTATTCATATATGCCAAATGGCAAACATGCTTGTATAATCTTGCCCCTTATTTTGAAATATTCTTATTTTTCATAAGAAGAAGAGGTATGCCTTAATTCCTCCCATGGGAAGTGTGGAGCGAAATATCTTACATGCCAATTGATGTGCTGTGCACTTACACTCAGGCAGGAGAAATATATATTTGATGCTAAAACATTTCTGTAGTTTCTGAAATGTATAAAATATTTGACAAGAAATTTTTAGCATCTTTAAAGATACTTAAAATTGTAAATATTAACTCTCATGGGAGTAAATTAATTGGCTATTATAAAGAGATAATTTTCTGCATTTGTAAAATAGGACAACATATGAGATACTTGTAGTACTTACTTGCTTTCTTATTTATTGTTCTCCCCATTGGAATGTAAGATTTATTAGAGAAGCAATGATCTCTTACTTTCTCTTTTTATCATCAGAAGCTAGCACAGATCCTGACATAATAAGTTACCACCATTCACCCAGTATTCATCATTACTTTCTTTCCCTCGCCTTCCACCTCCATTCTATCAGTAAGATCAATTGCTTCTAACTCCAAAACATGTTCCAATCCATCAGCTTCTCTTCATCTCTACTACTACCACCCTAGTCCAGACCACATCCAATTTTACCTGGACAAGATGGCTCACCAGTTTTACTCTAAAGTCTATAATTCCTTCTCTGCGTGAAGACCAGGGTTCCTGTTAAATTTAAGTCAGATGGTATAATTCACCCTTGCTTAAATCCTCCAACTTCTTACTATATCAACCTTTAGTGATTTATTTCCCTTGATATTTGCTTGGCTAGCTCCTTTTGGTCCTTGTTTTAGTTTCCTAGCTGTTAAAACAAATACCATACATTGGGTTGGTTTAACAATAGGAATTTACTGGCTTACAGTTTCAGAAGCTGGAAGTCTTGTTTTCTGGAGGAAGGGGCAAGATGTCAGTATCTTCTGCCTGGCTGGCAACTTCGGGTCCTGGCTTTTTTTTTTTTGTCCCAAGGTAACGCAATAGCAGTTTCTTCTGTTGACTTCTGGCTTCTGACTGCTCCCCTTGGTTTCTCTCTATATAGGGCCTCCAGCAACAGGATTAAAAACCATCCTGATTCAGTTGGGCCACACCTTAACTAAAAGTAACCTCCTGAAAAGATCCTATTTACAATGGGTTAAGATTAAGAACATGCTTTGTGGGCACTTAACTCCAAGCCACAGGTCATTAAGATCTTACCTCATATATCACCTTCTCAGAAAACCTATCTTGATCAACCATTTTATAGTAGCCACTAGACACTCATGGTTATATCATCCTAATTCATTCTCTACATAGCACTTATGCTATGTGATATTTTGTATGTTTGTTTACTTTCTGCCCAGTAGACAAAAATGTAAGTTCTTTGAAAGCAGGAACATTGTCTGTCTTGTTGATCTTATTTTACTTAAGGCCTAGGAGGAGTCCTGAGCCTGCTGTAGGTGCTCAATAGATGATTCAAAAGTGAATAAATGAATGAATGGACATTAATTTTTACCTAGTTTGGACTGGGTTTGTCAACAAGAAAGTATATAAAAATCTTACCCCCAAATTTGAATTCTGACAGTTCTAGCTCAATGACCTTCTTAAACTTGAGCCTGTAATTACTGGACACATTTATTACTGGCAAAGACTGACAGCAATTTTTTATACACCACATTATGTTAAATGACCTGGAGGTACTAATTTTCGAGGGTAAATGATTAGTGATGCAGCTTTCTGACCTTTTCTGAGCAGCAATAATCAGCTTTTATTGTTGATGTGATTTTTTAATATCCATATCCCTCATCTCTTCCTAGGCTAAATCAGATTTCATAAAATACATTCAAATTAATTTTGCATTGAAAACTCAGGACACATTTTGAGAGTACTGGGGCTATTTTGTGGTTTCATAAAACTTGAGCTGGAGATCCCTGATTTAATGGTTGAACTGGTGCCTGCAAATGAACTCAATGTGTCTTCAGCTGTGAGGTAAAATTCCAAGGCCTGGGGACAGTAGCCAGGAGAATTAGGGGAACAAAGAAGGGCACAAATGTCTCCTTGCTTCCCAATAATTGGGTTTCATTTTCATTCACCGTTTTCTCCTTTGAAATACAATGGAACCTACTTTTGTCAGTCATCACACTTTATGTATAACTGTCCATGTAGACTCAGAAACTTCATCTTTCAGCAAAGCAGAACAATAGAAGCAGCTCCATGGAAGAACTTATAGAGGAAACCACAGGAAACAGGGCATCAAGGAAGAGAAAGCACCAGAAGATAAAGGAGATGGAAATAAACTCAAAAGTAAGCTGCACATATCTTAGGAACTCTGTGGTAACAACTTGTGGTACCCCAAGCCTCTGTACCAACTTCTCACTGTTTATCAAACACAAGAATATCTTCTATTTCATTTAAAAACCTAAGAAACATGACAGGTAGAAACTGACCTACTTTACAAATGGAAAAAATTAAGAATTGTGTAAGTTAAGTGACTTACTTGAATTCATACAGCAGATATGAGAAATTAAAATTAAATCTCGGTCATGGTCCCCAGCCTTGTCCTCTTGGCATTTATCACTCCTATTTATGCTGTTGTTATAGTTGTCTGGGAAATCTCAATTCTAGTTGAACCCAATCCTCAACTTTCATTATTGCCTCTTCTTAAGCAACTGAATACCAAAGTGATAGAGAAAATCCACAAAAGGAGTCACTATAAATGTATGATCTACAAATATAATACTATACTGTACCTTGGTCAGCTGCCTATCTGTCCTTCTGCAGAGACAACCTTCGAACCCTTCTTTTCCTGCATCACTTGCAGCAAATAAGTTTGTCTCATATTTCCAAGAAAATATAACCCACCTGTTGAGAACTCCCTCAATTTGTTATGACAGATGTACACACCTACTTATCTGCAAACCCATGCTCTCCTCTCTCTTTCAATTACAGTAGAGGAAGTGTCACTTCTGACACCAAGGCCCATCAATCTAAATCTTTTTAAAGACCTCACTTTATCATTCAATCCTTTAAATCCTGACTCTCTTTAATTAAGCCATTCCCTGAACATTGAAACAAGCTCCTGTATCTCCTATCTTTTAAAAAGTTCTCCATTGACCTAGCGTCTCCCTTGGGCTACCGTCCTTTCTCCTTTTTACAAGCCAAATTGATCAAAAGAGCTGTTTACACACATTCTTCTTTTCTTCTCCCTTCACAACCTCTCCTTTTCTTATCCTAATCCCAGTCTCCTCACAACTCCCCTTCTCAAGAAGAACAAAGGAAGTGTTACTACTAAATTCAATGGCAACCTAGGCCAAATCTACTGCAGTCTCTTTAGTACTGCTGTTAATTGATCTCACAAGTGTTAAACCCAGTTGTTCACATACTCCTAGAAAGACTCTTTTCTTGGCTTCTGTGCCTATGAGCTCTCAAGTTTATTCTTCCCAGCACTCTGCTCATTCTCTTTTTAGGGAGTTGGAGCTATGAGCCACTCCACATCAGCCTACCTCCCACAATCTCTGTGACGGGAGGGGGGCTGCAGTGGAGTTTCACCATGATGCCACTGATTCTATCAATCATGCCTATAATATAACGAGACCCCATATAAAGTTGAGACACATGAAGCCTCCATCAGCATCGATGTATGACTGGGAAAATACATCGCTGCTGTGTGGACAGGGTGACTTGTTCTGACTCCATGTGGAGAGGGTTGTATTCAGTTCCCTCTCAGTCCTTACCGTATACATCTCTTCTTTTGGCTTTTTATTTGTATCCTTTTACTGTAATATCGTAAGTAAAGAGATTTCAGAGAGTTCTGTGCATTGTTCTAGTGAATTATCGAATTCAAGGCAGGTGGTGGAAAACCCAAAATTGTACCCAGTTAGTCAGAAGTGCAGGTGGCCTGGGCCCCCAAACTTGCAACCGGTGCCTGAAGGACAATTTTTTAGAGGATACCCTTAACCTGATAGTCTGGCCTAATGCCAGGTGGAGTCAGCGTTGAATTGGATTGAATCATTGCAGCATTTTGCAGTTCGGGGTCAGAAGCTGTTGTGGTTGTAGAAGTTTTTGAAAACTTTTACACTTGAGAAGGTGGAAATTTTACTTTTGTTTCCTCAAAGTTGTATTTCTATTTCTTTTCTCCCACAGAGTTCTAGTCTAATACATATTTTATTTTAGGACATATTATATTACCCTAACATACTTGTTTGCAACAAAAACACATGTAAAACTATAAACAAAGATGATTTATTTGAAGGAATACCACTTCCCTTCGCCTTCCATATTCAATTAATCATCAGACCTTATCAATTTCACCTCTTGAGTATATTTCAAAATCTGCCAACTTCTCTCAGCTTCTGTGTTCCAGCACTTTAGATCAGGCTACTATCATTTGTCATCTGAATGAAGAAGCAATAACTTCTTAAGCCGCTCTCTTGCAGCACTTCTGCCAGCCAAGCCAGACTCACACAGCAAGGAGAGTAACATTTTTTTATATAATAATTTAGTCTACTTAATGATTCCCCATTGAATCATTCAAAATTCCACATTGCTGTTAGAAGGATAAAGAACAAACTACTTATTACAGGTCTGAAGGCTCCACCTGATATCTCATGTTCACCTCTCCATCTTGTACCATTTCACCCTCCCTCATAAATTCCAGTTCCAGTGGTCTCTTCCCTATTCCTCTTTAGGCTTTTAAATATGTTATTTCTACCTGAAAACTCCTCCTTCTTTCTTCACTTGGCTCACTCACCCTTTATGTTTCAGCTTAAATATAACTGCTAGAGCAGTGCATCTTGTTAACCTTCACTTGAGCTGGAAGTTTGGATCCAGACCTACACATAATACAAGAAATTGTTCCCTATATATAAAGCAATGTTTAGGATCGAATCTGGATTTTTAGAGTCCTATGGTTGCCAATTTTAAGGGATTTAAACCACCACATCCATGTCTTAATCTCATTATTTCTCTTTCAGCAATCAATTTGTTATTTTTCCTTGTGTGTATTTGGATGGGCCTAATAAAACATAGTCTGAATTAATCCCCCTAAATTTTAAAGACTTTTGTGATTTGTTCTTGGCTTTTGAAAATAGAAACTTTACTAATCAGGTCATTTTATAAAATGTTAATATTTCAGCAGATGGGATACATGGTTAAATATCTTTAAAGTATGTTGTGCCAGTTTGATGTTATTATATACCCCAGATCCTGAACCGATCTCGTGAGGTAGCCATTTTTCTTTTAATCTTGATTCAATATTGTGGGGTGCAAACTTTTATTGGATTGTTCCCATTGAGCTGTGTCATACCTAATTGTGGGTATGACCTTTTGATTAGATGGAGATGTGACTCCGCCTGTTCATTGCGGGTCTGGATTAGTTTACTGGAGTCCTTTAAAGGGGAAATATTTTGAAGGAAGCTCAGATACTTGGAGAACAGTTGCTTCAGAGCCAATAGAGATGCAGACATTTGGAGATGCTTGGAGTGCCAATAGAGAGAGCAGACACCTAGACATGGATGCTTGGAGATGCAGAGCCCAGGAGACATCGCCATGTGCCTTCCCACAAGATGCTAAGCAAGCCAAAACCCAGAGTTGTGTCCCAGAGGAGCTAAGTGAAGGTCCACAGATGCTTAGAGAGGAAATCACTGGCATCAGAAGGTGGAAGCATTGGAAATAGGAACAAGGACCAGTAGATGCCAGCCACATGCCTTCCCATGTGATGGACATCGGTCTTTCTTGAGTCAAGGTAGCTTTCTCTGGATGTCCTAGTTAGAACATTATTATGGCCTTAGGACTATAAACTTGTAACTTAATAAATTCCCTTTTTAAAAGACATTCCACTTCTGGTATATTGCATCCCAGCAGTGCTTAACAAAGTAAAACATGTTGAGAAAATGGAGCTTGGTGTAATATTTGCCCACTTCAAGTTTACTTAGACCATCTAGATCTGAAGCCCCAAACAAAAGGCTGCTCTCTACTTGGTGAATAGATTTAAAAACTTTCCTAAATAATGGAACTTCAACTGAGTTATATCTAGAACTGAATGGCAATATGAAGAAGCCTGAGCTTTCTGAAACTAGAAAAAAATATCTTTCAGATTTGTACATAAGAATATTTTATGCCAGAAAAGAACAGGGGACTTAAAGTAATAAACATTTTTTGACATATAATTCACATAGCATAAAATTTGCTCATTTAAAATTTACAATTCATGGGTTCTTAATATATTCCCAGATATGTACAATTATCAGCACTATCTGATTTTACTATATTTTAGTCATCCCATAAAGAAACCTCTACCCATTAGCTATCACTTCCCATTCCCTCTTCTCCTCCAGCCTTAGTCAAGACTCATCTACTTTCTGTCTGTTTGGAATTGCTTTTTCTGGACATTCTAAATAAATGAAATCATATAACACACGACCTTTGTGCCTGGCTTCTTTCATTTAACATAATGTTTTCAAGGTTCATCCACATTGTAGCATGTCTTAAGTACTTCATTCCTCTTTATTACCAAATGATACTCCATTATATGAATAGATCACCTATTGTTCATCCACTCACCAGTCGATGACCATTTGGGTTGTTTCTACTTTCTGTCTATTATGAATAATGATGCATGACATGTTTGCATGCTTTTGTGTGGACGTGGGTTTTCAATTCTCTTAGGTATATCCCTAAGAGTAGAAATGCTAGTTGTATGATAACTCTAGTTTAACCTTTTGAGAAAGTCTCAATGTTTTCCAAAGCAACTGCACCATTTTACATTCCCATCAGCAGTGTTTGTGGATTCAAATTTTCCTACATCCTTGCCAATACTTGTTATTGTCTGTCTTTTTTATTACAGCCATCCTAGTGGGTGTGAAATGTATCTCATTGTGGTTTTGATTTGCATTTCCCTAATGATTGTTAGGCATATTTTTTATGTGTTTACTGACATTTGCATATTTTCTTTGCAGAAATTCCTATTCAAATCTGTGATATGTTGATAAAAACAGCCCCCCAAAACTATATCTGTCTTATCCATAGAAATTCTGAATACGTTAATGCGATTAAGTTAAGAATTTTGAGATGGGCAGGTTATCCTGGATTATCTGAGTAGGTCCAATGTAATCACAGGGGTCATTATAAGAGGGAGACAGTAGAGCTAGAGCCATAGAGCAAGTATAACTACAGAAACAGTTTGGAATGCAGAATTTTGAAAACGGAGGAAAGGGCTAAGACTCAAGTAATGCAGACAGCTTGTAGAAATTGAAAAAGGCCAGGAAGCCAATTCTATGCTAGCGCTTCAGAGAAAATACTGCCTTGCTATAACCTTTACTTCAATTCTGTGATCTCCAGAACTAAAAGACAGCATTTTTGTATTATTTTGTACCGCTATGTTTGTGGTAATTTATTTATGTATGCAGTAATCAGGAAACTAATGCAAATCTTTTTTCAGATTGTTAATTGGGCTTTTTGTCTTTATTGCTGAGGTGTAAGTGTTCTCTGTATATTCTGGATACAATCTCTTTTCAGGTATATGATTTGCAAATATTTTCTCCCTTTCCATGGGTTAACTTTTCAGTTTCTTGATGATTTCCCTGGAGGCACAAATGTTTTTGTTTTTGTTTTTGTTTTTTTATTTTGATAATATCTAATCTACCTCTGTGTTTTTTGTTGCTTTTCCTTAGGTGTCATCTTCAAGTAACAATTATTTAATCCAAGTTCACAAAGATTTAATCCTGCATTTTTTCCCAAGAGTTTTACAGGTTTAGCACTTATATTTATATCTGTGACCCATTCTGAGTTCATTTTTCTATATGGTATGAGGTAGGGTTCCAACTTTATTCTTTTGCATGGGCATATCAAAATGCCCTCACACAATTTGCTGTAAAACAAGAGGACACTTTTACCACAAAGCAATTTCAGTTAACCCACAAGTGGATTTATTTTATAAGACAAATGTCAGTGGACCAAATTAGGAAAACTTCTGGAGATACCTTTCCAGCTCTGAAGATCCACTTATGGAGGCCTGATCTACCAGATGTGCAGATATAATTTATTTTATTTTTATTTATTTGCATGGGCAGGCACTGGGAATAGAACCTGGGTCTCTGGCATGACAGGTGAGAACTCTGCCTGCTGAGCCACCATGGTCCACTGTATAATTTATTTTTCCCATTCATAATTTTCCTGTGTGGTACTGAATTACTGTACTGAATTTCCTGTGTCATACTGAATCATTGCTGGTCACCATGGAACACCCTTGCTAGGTGATTTTCTTCTTATCCAAGCATATCGCCAACACAATTAGAGACAGCATTTTGGGTAGAGGAAATCAAAGGAAAAATGTCTGTTATACTTCCCTCTTCTTCTCTTTTCATTCAGGAGAGCAGAGATGGGAAAAAATAATCCTCAAAAATTATTCCACTGAGATCCCAACCATACTTCTGAGGAGGGTGCTCATACTACTCCTGCCCTGGATGATGAGTTCTCCCTTCTCAGGAAGGTCTTCAGGTTCAGGGCAACAGCTGGGCTTGGATACTGCTTCTGGCCGCACAACAATGATCAAAGAAAAGCTCACTTGACTTTGAAGACACTGAAAGTTTCTGTCTTTGAATGGAAAATTTAGCATAGTCATACACAGCTGATGCAATAATCAGTTGGGTAAAATGGAAATTAACAGGTTGGACTTGAAGACATGTGACGTTTTCATTTGGGAGCATTTGAACTCAGGAAGTCAATGTGGACAGGGTGCTCTTAAGAATTTAGCAACCTCTTATACTGCTTTACTTATTGGAAATCTTTTATTTCCTTAATCCTAAAGGGAGTGTTGGGAGTAATTTTCAGACTGTGATGTTGAGAAGTTGCTCCCTTTATGCTTCTCATTTTCCCAGAAAAATTTTAAGTTTAGGTTTGTCCTCTCCATTTTCAAGTTATATGATGTTTTCACAGCCTGATGGTTACCAACCTTTTCTCTTCTTTTTCTTCTCCTTTCCCCTTCTATGTCTCCGTTTCTTCCCCCTCCATTGCCCCACCTCTCTTTCTTCTCATTTTCTTATTTTAAAATTACTAGTGAATTAATGGGCTTAAATTAGTGAAAAACAAAAGACTTCATTGTCAAATGAGAGCCAAATGGCAGTTATGGTTTATACCCAGGGACTGAGTTTTCGAAAACCCTTATCTTTGACCTCTCACTTATAAGTCAAATCTCACTGTGATCAATATTACTCTTTGTTTGAAATTAAATTCTTTGTACACTATTTTGGATTTTATAAGAACAAAGCCAACCTCACCTGTAAACAGACACAGAGGTAAGGAATGAAGCAATGGACTTGAATAAAAGGAAACTTTTCCCCCTTCCTGTCTGGGAGTAGAATGATTGTGCTGAAGGGTTAGAAGATTAAATTGTGTCACTTGTCAAAAACTTGGCAAGCAGCCATCTTTTCTGCTTGCTACTACATGCTGCTTTTGTGCTGTGGATGGGCTTAATAAATGCACTGTTGTGTAAAATGTCATTGCTGTATCGTCAAATGGAGGCTGTCATGTGATTGCTCTTCCCCAGGATGACATATCAATATTGGTCCCTAGCAATTCAGGGACTTCAAGCCACACAGAGGGCATTTTTAAGGTTCAGAATAAGATTAGAACTAAAAATCATTCTTCAAAGCATGAAAATATATCTATTTTGCTCTGAAAGAAGATCTAATGCTCCTTCTAAAATGTTATTTTTTTCAGAAGACAAAATACAAATAGCATTTTTTAAAAAGCCAATATTACTGCTAATTAAAATAATGCAAAATGAAACAAAGTAAAGTAAAGCAAATATACCATTGTTTACTTTGGAAAAGAGCCAAAAATTATATATGTGAAAGCACATGCCATGTTGACAGCATATTTAAAACAGGCCTTCTCTGACATTATTGGTAGAAGTGAAATCTAGCATAATCCTTCTTGAAAGAAATTTGGCAACACATATCAAAAGGCTTTAAAATGTTCATACTATTTGGTTCAGCTACCCTGCTAATAGAAACAGAGCCAATAATGTTTTCCAAAATATTTCCAAGTTATATAAAATGCTGAGATATGAAAAATAATGAAATTCCTAATAATATAAATGGTTAAATATATTATTATATAGCAATTACAATATTTACAAAGGTTTTCTCAATGACATAGGGAAGGGTTTATGAAATAAGGTTAAGTGGTCTTCAATATAAGTATGATCTAAGTTTAATCTAAATAAAATTTAACAAAAAATACTGGAAAGAAATACACAAAAAAGGTTTAGAGTGATTGGTTCTGTGTAGTGTAAAAAATGAATGTTTTGTTGTGTCTTATTTTGCTTTTGTCCAGTTTTCTACATTTTATAATATTCTGCAGAGGATGAGTCTCATTCATAAAAACACACATAGTATATTTGAAAAGAGGTTCCACCAGAAAAGGATTACTGCTCAGGGAAATTTGCCTAAGCCACTATGTGCTTTTCTTACCTTGCATCTTAACTCAAACTCATCTCACATTTTCCCTCACTTCAGCTCAGGCTCACAGCTTCAGTCATCGCATGCAGTAATTGATCTCAGCTATTCCCGATCTCTGGGCTCCCACTGCCTATGGAACTGGTTTCTTCCTATTTCTGACCTTGGCCCACTCTTGATTCTGAATTTTTTTTGCATCTTATCTGACTGTGTGAAAGTCCTAAGCCTAGCCTGATCAGTATGGGAAAGGACAGAGAAGGTGAAAGGAAACTGAAGCAAAGGTAGAAGGGAAGCAAGGAAAGGGGAAAGAACACCAGAGAGTAAAAGAATTAAAGGGAAGCAACTGAGAGGCAGAGAAAGGAAAGGAGATGGGTGAATAATGCTAAAATTTACTGAGTACCTACTATGTGCCTCGCATAGCTAGGACTTAGGTTGACTCACTGAATCCTCAGAACTCTGTGAAGTAAGAACTAGAGTCACCACGTGACAGAGGAGAAAACCGTCACTAAGAGAGTCTGAGTAACTTGTCCAAGGTCAATTACACAGCAGGGCAGAGCCTTTATCTTTCCAGAGATCACCATAACATGCTGCTTCCATGTCCTTAAGGACTAAATGGTGAGAAAAAACTACTCCTCACAGCTTGGTGGTCCAGCCTCAGTGCTCCTGTCACACTGAGAAAAGACTTCTTAGATGGGCTATGTTGGGGCTTGAGTGTTATTGTCTCCTAACACTACCCTAGAATGCTAATTATTTGAGTCAGGACATTTGGATTCTAGTGAAAGCAGAGCCCTAGATGATTTATGCAGCAGGATAAGTCACTCTTGGGAGCTTCACTTGTCTCATCTGTAAAACATAGGCCTTGGACTAGATAAACTGCAAAATACCGAAAATCTATACTCATGCCATGATACATATACTTTTCAAGTGATTGCTATTCTTCAATTCTTAGAAGTCCTCGAGCCATTCAAGTGAGTGGCAGGAAGCATTAAGGTGGGGAACAATCCCAGAGTTACTAGCAAGAATCTACAAAATGAAGCGGAAACCTAATTACTCCAGCTAGGACTGCAGCACAGACTATGGCAGGCTGCTCACTGCACAGTTCTAGGAAGTGATATTCACAGACATGGTCATAGACCATGGCGCTGGCTCCAGGAAGCCGGAACAAAGACCTTTGGGTAGAAGTCAAAATAAAGGCAATTATGGCTCTGCAGAAAAAATAACCACTGTGTTAATATTTAGAGCTGCTTCTTTATATTGAGATTTTAGGCAGAGAACAGATGATGTAAAGGATGAGCGTCTAGAGAATGTGAAAGCAACCTTCAGGACTCTTTTTTTAATGTGTTCAAAGCTAGCTGGGTGATATTCTTAAACTCTTTAAGTCTTAATTTCCTGAGCCCATATCTCATAAGGCTATTGTAAACATGTAGGATATTGTGTGTATGTGTATGGTATGTGGTTATCTCTATATCTGTCTATCTTAGCACAATATCCAACACATGATAAATGCTCAACAAATATTAGCTATCATTATGATTATTCACTTTACAATAACTGAATGACACTGCCAGCACAGCAGGACTTCTCTTGACTACTATAAGTGTGAGGTTGTAACCCATGCTGGCAGGTAGAGAATAGAGGCACTCTTAAGAGACCTATTTTTAATCCTCTTTTTTGGTCATGGGCAGGCAACAGGAATCAAACCCGGGTCTCAGGCATGGCAGGTGAGAACTCTGTCAGTGAGCCACTGTGGCCCACCCCCACTTTTGATTCTTAACTATCACTAAGAACCTAACATAAAATCTGATCTATCCTCAAGCTTAAAGCCATAATTTGGCCAAGGAGTGGCAGTTTCCCTAACTCTAGGGTAGAGAGTGGCATGAAATGATGATTATGGCCCATCAATTTCTGCATTTTTCTCTAACAACCCTATTTCTAAACTTTGAAAATGGAGCTTCTCCAGGGTCCAATATGAGCAAACACAATCCCCACCAGGACTCAAATTACCCAGCACTATATCAAATCTCTCATTCTGCAGGATGAATATTTCCTTACTCAGAAATTAATTTAGTCAATTCAGCTTGGAATTTCTATTTTCAAAAAGCATGTTTCCTGTGGGAGTGTCAATTGTTTCTTTTCTTCTTGATAGGAGATGCAGAGGTACCTGAAAAACTTGATTAACCTCCATAAGCTGCAAAAAAGATGCAGCTGTCAAAAATAATCACTGCATCAGAACAACTGCATAGGGAACAAAAGTGTCTTTGGGGACTTTGTAAGAAAACAGTAAACAAGCTTATTTAAGCTTGATGACATAACAGGCCAAAGAAGGGCTATGCAGCTTACATTTTTGTCATGAAGGTCACATTATTCGATGTGCTCCATGAAAGCTGAGGTTTTTCTTACCTAGAACACTTTGCTTGTACTGTCTCCTCCCCATTACTTATATATTTTTTTCATCTTTTATACTTTATTCATTTATTCTTTTAGAAATTTACTCTTTCAGTCAGCAAAAATTTATTGGTCCATTTATATGTATATATAAATGTGAGTATATATACATACTACTCACACATATAAGAAGTATATACCCTCTTGACCTGAGGGGGTTTACAATCCAGTAGGGATGCTAAAATGACCTTGGGACAAGTTTTTCTCCTCCAGAGTATCTCCCTGATTTTTCCCATTCACACAGTATTTTAGCTAGCATTTTGATCTCTGACAGCATTTTACGTTATTTACTAATTGCCCTATGTGGGTAAAATTTTATTTTCCCAAATAATCTTTAGGTTCTTTTAAGAGAGGGGCCATGGCTCAAGCATCTGTTGCATCACTGAACATTATCTGGTTCCAATCTACCTATTTAACCATGTACTTTTCATCCAGGTCAGGTCAATTTCCTTCCTTTCTCTGGGATAACTTGCTCTTTCTCTCTCTGTATCCCCATTCAGATTTGTAGGGATAGTGAAAGCTTATTTATCCTTTAAGATTCACTCCTGCAGAAAGCCCTCACAAAAGGTTACTGAATTCATGAGTACATACAGTGTCTATAATATTGCATTATTTGTTAACATTAGTCATAGTATATTATTTCTATATTTAGCTGCTATTTGCTTATTAATTCACATTATTATTCTTTCCAACTAGATTGCAGGCCCCATCAGAACAGAACACATATCTGTATCCCTTCCTCACAGTGTTTGGACTAATGATGAATGTCGAAGCTGTCAACAAACAAATTAAATACTAGTAGAAATTCAGTAAGTAATGAGATGTGCAGTCATTACAAAGCTTGCTTTGACAGCCTTCTCTTTTCAAGTACAGAACTTCTGTAGATTTATTATTGTACAAAGGTACAAATGATACCACATTGAGGTGGCAGACTTATTTTTCAAATAATCCAATGCCTCAGTTCCTTACCTGAGTCTGCCATCCTCTGCTGCAGCACCTCCTGGTATAATCTTCGTAATAAATATGCCAGGATCATCTCCAATGTGGGGATTATCTGTTCCTCCAGCAATACTGAATCCCAGGCCAGAATTCCCCTGTAGAAACAATAAGTAGATATTAAATGATGTGGCTGTCACCTAAAACCTAGGTCTCCTTGCACTGGTGTTATCGTCTTACTACTTAATTAAATCAGGTGATAAGAATCTTGTATGAAAAGCCGTAAGTGTATTGTCAGAAGACACAGGGAAGGTCAATGAAGAAACTCAACCCAAGTTTGTCCTGAGTTGCAAGACTCATGGTGCCTTACATTTTTGGCTTTAAAAAATGCTTCCTGGGTGGTGCGACGGTGGCTCAGGGGCAGAGTTTTCACCTGCCATGCAGGAGACCTAGGTTCAATTCCTGGTGCCTGCCCATGTAGGGAAAAATAATGCTTCCTTTATGCAACAATTAAAATGATCATTATGAAGTAGAGGGAAAAAACTTACAAATTGTGCTTCATAAAACATAAAAGGCAGTTAGGGTTAGAATTTTTTTAAATTATACATTCACATGGAAAAGAAATGGAAGGAAACAAGTTAAGTGAAAACATTTTATTTGTTAGAGTACTGAAATTTAGGTGTCTTCATTTTGTTTTTTCTGCTATTGTTCTGGTATTTACCCATCAAATAAATATGTTCCTATATAACAGGGAACTTTAACTTCTAGAGTCATATGTGAGATACTTTTCAACCAATAATAATTTGCAGAAGCTATAGGCAAGGTATGAAATACTGCTAGAGCTGGTACACTGGGTTAACTTTATATATATATTTTTTAACTTTTTTTATTATATAATATAACATATATACAAAGAAAAGAAATAAAAGAGAAAAATTTTCAAAGCACTCTTCAAAAAGTGGTTACAGGATAGATCCAGAGTTTGTCGTGGGCTGCCATACGATCCTCTGATATTTTTCCTTCTAGCTGCTTCAGAATATAGGAAGCTATTGGGCTTAAATACTTTTTTATCATCACAATCAACTTTTTTTCCTTTTTTTTGTGAATAATAACATATATACAAAAAAAGCTATAAATTTCCAAGCACAGTACCACAATTAGTTGTAGAACGTATTTTAGACTTTGACATGGGTTACAATTTCACAATTTTAGGGTTTTACTTGTAGCTGCTCTAAAATACTGGAGACTAAAAGAGCTATCATTTTAATGACTTAGTATTCATATTCATTTGTTAAGTCCTTTCTTCTATGTATAATTCCACCATCACCTTTGATCTTTCCTTCCCTCTCATTGGGGTTGTTTGGGCTATGGCAATTCTAAATTTTTGATATTGCAAGCGTGTGTCACTAATTGGGGTAGGGAGATGGAACTATTTGATGTTCTGGAGAGGCTGGGCTAGGTTTCAGGACTTATCTGGACCAGGGACCCATCTGGAGGTTGTAGGTTTCTGGCAAGTTACTCTAGTGCCTGGAACCCTTGTGGAATCTTATAAGTTGCTCTAGGTGTTCTTTAGGATTGGCTGGTTTGGTCCTGGTTGGGGATTGGCAGGTTATGATAAGTAGCAAGGTCTCCCTGAAGCTTGCATAAAAGCAACCTCCAGAGTAGCTTCTCGACTCTATTTGAACTCTCTGCCACTGATACTTTATTAATTATACTTGTTTTCCCCTATTTGGTCAGGATGGAATTGTTAATCCCATGGTGCCAGGTCTGGACACTCAGTAACATAAATCCTTCTATAATTTGTATGTGAAGTACAACTAAATTCCTTCCCCACAAATTCAGTATCTCACTTAGCAAACCAAATATTTCTTATTTACATATATGTCTTTAATCACTTTCTCCATGGCTACATTGTGTTTTTAAAGTTGAATTCTGTCTCTTTTTTTTCCAATTCACATTATAATTTAATCATTAGCCATATAGCAAGGTAGTCTTTAAACTTTTATTTTAAACAGATAAATAATATTTCATTAAGGTCATATACCATCATTTATTTAACCAGTGCTCTGTCTTTGGATCTTTAGTTTCTCTACATACTCTGACAATGAATAAAGCTTTGTCTATGTGAGGTCACTTGATCAAGGTCTGCTCTTCAGAAGAAATAGATGAGGACTAAAAAGTAGGTATTTAATCCAGAGATATTAATTAGGGAACTAAATTAGTCAGAAAAGTTCAATGTCAAGAAAAGATCAGTTGTAAGATGACAGTTACACCACTGCAAATGTCAAGGTAATGTTTAGCAATTTTTATTGACTGAATTAAAAAAACTGAATTCCAGAGGGTTGTTTTTACAATAGTACATTTCTGTTAAAAGGTTGAAATTAATCGTACATTCTCAGCAGCTGAAATCCCATGACCTTATACTTCTGACATCTTCTCTAATTGTTTGTTCTTTGAAAAATTCCAGTGTTCAATAAACAGAGATATTACTTCTTAGTTGTCATATAATAATGAATTTAATTAATATTTATTAAACACCAACTCTGTGCCTAGCACTGTACTAAACCCTTGGGCTACATCAGTGAATATGCCAGTTTATGAGGCATATAAGGGTGTAATATAGAGTATAGGAGAGGCTCACAGGAGAACCCAACATAGGGACTTTTCCTGAAGGTAAATAGCAATTGATTACTTGAAAGCAAGTCAGGATGGGACTTGGAGAGGAGGAAAGAATGCTCTAGTCACAGGGAAAAATATATGTAAAATCCCTGAGGTGAAAAAGAGTATTCCAAGTCTAAGTCATACACAATAAGGTTGGAACAAAGAAGGCAAGGAAAATTGGATGAGATGACTGTGAATTCATGAGGTTTGCAAGAGCATAGAATATACAAACCCATTTCAGGTTTAAGTATCTATTGACAACTGATGACTGTATCATTATTGGTTGAGTATTACATAAGAGACTTACCCTAAGCTAAGGATATAGGGATTGTTAAAATGCTGATGATTTCAGACTTTGTGTAAAACAGTAGAAAAAGCAGTGATAGTTGGCAGCTGATGATTAGTACACAAGTCATTGCATGTGAGCACTGAGGCAACTTTTAGGTGAGTTAAGAGGTAGTTTCCCTATGATCCAGAGGTTTTGAAAGTAAAGGATAGGGGATGGGTATTGTTTTACTTTCTCTGCAGCTAAAACACATTCCATTTAATGGGTTGGCTTAAATGCTGGGAAGTAATTGTTCACAGTTTTGAGGCCAGGAGAAGTCCAAAATCAAGGTATCAATAAGGCAATGCTCTTTCCCTGGAGACTATGGCATGCTGGTGTTGGCTGCTAGCAATCTTTGGTTCTTGGCTTTTCTGTCACATGGCAATGCACATGGTGGCATCTTTCTCTTGGTTCCCTTGATTCCAGCTTCTGGCTGTTCTTAATCATTCCTCTTTCTGTGTCCAGTTGCTTTTTCTTATAAGGACTTCCGCTATATTGGGTTAATGTCCATGCTCATTCAATTTGGGCATACCTTAACTAATGACATCTTCAAAGGTCTTATTTACAAATGGGTTCACACCCACAGGACCAGAGGTTGGGACTTGAATATGCCTTTTTGGGGAGAACATTATTTCTTCATATTGGGGAACAGATATCTTCAATATCTCTAAGAACATCAATTAGAGTATATATTGGTCTTATTGTAGCTGGCATTTCAGGGCTAACAATTTCTTGATTAGTGGGAATTGGGAAGAAGGCAAACAGAGATTGAGAGCTGCCCAATTGCTTTCTTCTGACAATATCATTGCCAATACAAATTGTCAATATATAATTGACAATATCAATGTCAATATAAACATCTTGGAGAAGATGTTTAAAACCTTGTAATCTGAGAAAGTATTCATGATCTATATATTATCTTTATCTCCTGTTATTTCTAGCTTCACACTCCAGACTGAAGTGAACTGTTTGCTCTTTCTTGTACAAACCACACTATAATCTCTTGGCCTTTACTCAAGGTGTCTTCTCTACAGACACTTCAGTACCAGAAACTCCCCCCTTGATTGGCCCAATTTTTATCATCTTCTAACACAGGGCTCAGATAGCACCTGTTCCAAGAAATCTTAAATGATTATACCAACTCCTCGCTAAGTAAGTCACTCCTCATTTTCATTTTTTAGATACCTATGATTACCTATGTCATGTACTGTGGTTTTTTTTTTTGTAGCTATCTATTAGATGGCAGGAACTGTATGGTATTTGTTTTCTGAGGGAGGGATGCCTTGCCTGGCACACAGTATTTTACAATAAATATTTGATCCTTAAATAAACTCACTGATAATGTCCACACTCTAAAGGGAAGGCTCTGAAAGAACTAGATAGAATCCCAGAATGTATTAAGGAATACCAAGAGAAAGCAGAAGCCATTTTGTTCTGGGTGGCAATAAGAATTTTAAAAATGGAGAGCGCAAGTATTCAAATTATTACTCAGCTGAAGGATGAACTATGAGACATCTGTCCAAATTGGGTATGGTCTGTTTTGGGAAAGAGGTAGAGGTCTTCACTCAAGGGCAAGCCCAGCTAGTGATTGTATATGAGGGACCCAAGCAACCATTGAGAGGTAAAATTGGATGACTTTTAAGGATTCTTTCAGAATTTTATCACATGATTTGTTGGAAAACTGGTCTTGCCAACAGAGTTAAAGGAATGCTTTAGGAACCTTCAGGGGGGAAATAGACTGCTGTTGCATTAAAAAAAAATTCTGTGAACCAATAGATCTTTGATGTAATAGCTTTCATGACAACCTAGCAACATTTCACCACAGTTTTTAGGACTGACTCCAATATGGAGAATATGCTAGCTCTGGCATTTCCTAATATACTTTCACCTACCTACCAAACCCACTCTGAGGAAAAGAATGAATGTCAGGGAATTCACAATGGAGAGAGAACCCAAGGTGGAAACAGAGTATAATTGGACCTGTGTTTCTAGTCCTAAGGATTTCTGAGATTTTTGTGTTTCAGTTAAAACCAGTCAGCTGGGCTGGCCTGGTCACCATGGTTCTTCAGAACAGGCTCATCTGAATTCAGCTAAGCAAATGATGTAAAGCGCTTTCCAACCTCCTCTGATTGTTCTCTCCCAGCCTGGCTTTTCAGGCCTTTGCTACCAGCCAGCAGCATTTAGTGGGGAGAGGGACAGATAACAAGGAGCAGTGGAATTGCTACCTGCTGTTCTCCATGGCTGAATCACTAGAGTACCCTGACAATCATCCCCGAGTCGGCCAGCTGCAGGGGAAGATTCCAGTTTCTCTCTCTGTTCAGCTGCAGTTTCTCTCGGTGAACAGGCAGACCCCTGGTGACACCCTTGGATTTGGAAAATTCTGACTAATTAACCCAGTGCTAATCCTTGACCCAATCTATGGAAATTGCAAAGTGTCATGCAGGTGAGGGCAGCTCCTGCAAAGAGTTCTGAGTAGGCTGCTGTGTCATTGCAATTGGACAGAATATATGACTGATGAATGTGGCTGGCACAGACTATTCATTTTCTTGCTTCCCAATTCTTCATATTTGGCGAAACATACCCCAGGAGCACAAACCCACTGCCCAGCCAAATGGCACTTATTGTTTCTTGTACCACACATTTATCTCAGAAAAAGAATCAGTGGAAAGGAAAGACATGTAACCATTTAATTGATGGTTGTCATGATGCAAATGCAATGTGCACAGAAAAGTTCCTCTTATTTAAATTTTACTTCTCAAATGAAAATCATCCCCAATAGGTTTAAAAAGAGGAAAATTAATAGTGATATCACATGCATTTATAGAATGTTCTAATAAAATATTGCTTTGATTTTTAGAATTTATGTTCCTATTTTAAAATACCACATGACCTGGTAATTCAGTGTTAGGAATTTATTGTAGAAATGATCAGAGGTGTGTGCAAAGATTTGTATTCAAAGCTTTGTCACAACATTATTTTTCTAATGTTAAAAAAATATATACAATTGGAAATGAACATTCAAACAATGGGGAAATGGTTTTAAAATACTGTGGTACATTGATGTGAATATGGTAATATTTTGCAGCCATTAACATTTTCCATCATCACTACAGTGTTCAGTGCATAAATGTGAGAAAAAAAGGCTTTGAAGCTTTTATTTACAGTATGAGGTAGTCAATATATTCTTTCATTCATGCCTTTATTTTTTCATCAACAAATATTTATTAATGACTTTTAACCTACACTTTTAGTATATTACTTCTTTCTGTAAGGATATTTTAGCTAGAAATACTGGGTGTAGGGAATGGAGGGTTAGGTAGGCAGTATTGAAAATGCTTAGGTGAGTAGAAGCTGTCTGAAGGAAGATGCAAACAGTGTTTACACTTTTTTTACACCCATTTCCAGCTTTGATAAACATTGAAATTTTATAAAACCTCTTCCTCAACCCCGGAGTTCCTGTATGCTCAGCCTTATCTTAGGAGCATGCGTTTGCGCTTTTTACTGCCTGACAAGACTTAACAATATACACGTCTTTCCTCTCCATATCTGTTCCAGCCAAGACATTTATTTTAATTTAATATAGTATATACTACAAAAATATATGTTGTTTTCAAATATAAAATTATATCTCAGTCCCCAATCTATAGCTTTCTGGCATGTATCCAGATTAAAAATTACCAGCCCAGAACTTGGCTATTGGTTCACAAATATAATAAAATGCAATAGAATAGTTAACAATATATGTAGAATGAAGATACCAAAAAAGGTTAAAAAGATGATAGCAAATTAAAAATAAAGACCTCTTTAGGCTACATGCCAGGAGAAAAATATCCCCTGATAGAAAGGTCCATTAGTTGGCAAATAATCTTCTAAATTGTCATAGAAGTCATTTTATTTGAGACAGTAAATCTAGAGAGGCACAAAGACTGAAAATATATCTTCTGAATATCATTCAAAAACTTTCTTACATTCTTCAAAGGTCCCTGGCCTATTATTGATGTATAAATATTAGAATGTATAAAGCAGACATTTCAAACTACTATTGCTTGCAATTAACCAAATGAAGCTTTCCTCCTCGAAATTTCCTTTCTTAAAAAAATGCTATATAAAAATCCATGTATTGAAGTTCTCAGTTCAGTAATAAGAGATGCCAGTTTTCATATAACAAACTCCAGGAGTTGCATTTAGGATGTCCCATAGCTTGTTATATTGAATAATATTTTATTAGAAGCTGCTGGGAACTGGAGTCATCAGGTAAACTTGCGTTTGGGGATTGGAAACTGTTTAGCTGACATTTTTAAGGGGATAGAACAAATACAAAGGAAGCAGTTTAAACCAACAGGTAAAGAGAAAATGCCAGATCACATTCTCCATAAGAACTCATGAGAAGTAAAAGGGTGAATACAGTTGAAGGTAGACTACTTTTTTGTGAATGAGTTGAACTTAGAGGAGATATACAGGAGTACCTGATGAAAAAGACAGAGTTGAGGAAAGATTTGGGAGGACATCAGGGAGGGAATTCATGCATGTCTGTGGGCTGAGAGAAAAAAGTCACAGAAAGAGCAATTGAAGGTGTGGGAGAGAAGGGAAGTACATGAAGAAGGGAAGTAAATAGTACTGAAGGAGGAGGAATGGGAATGGAGCCTAGGGTACAGATTATATAAATCCTTCTACAGGAACTGGTTAAATACACGTTGGTGTAGCCATACCAAAGAATTCAATGGTATTATATAAGTTTATATACTGACAAGAAAAGTTATTTATGATACATCTTTAGATAAATAAAGTAGGATACGATTTAGGATTTAGACTTTGACCTCACTTTGTAATACATATGAGTAGAAAACATTTGTCAACGTGGTAATAGTGGGTCTCACTGGGTATAAGAATTACAGATAATCTTTTTTTTCACTTTGAGCAGATATTTCCTCAAATATATATTTTTTATATTATATTTCCTTAAAATATATCTTGCTATTTTAGTCTCCCAGCTGCTAAAGCAAATTCCATAAAATGTATTTTATGGAAAAATCCAAACTCAAGGCATCAGCAAGGCAATACTTTCTCTCCCAAAGAATGTCATTTTGAGGCTGGCTGCCAGTGATGTCACTTTTCACTTATTTACGAATGCAGTCAATGCGTAGAGCAGTACCTTCTCATTTCTCTTCTGGGTTCTGCTGACTTCCAGTTTTGGGCTGCTCTGCTTTTCTTCCTGTGTCCGATTTCCTTTGCTTATAAGAACTTCAGTCATATTAGATTAAGGCTCCTCCTCATTCAGTTTGTGGACACCTTAGTTAGTGCCATCTTCAGAGGTCTTATTTACAAATGGGTCCACCCCCCCAGGACCAGGGATTGGGACCTGAACATGCCTTTTGTGGGGAGCATGATTCAATTCCTTGCACTTACTATACACAAACACATACATTGTATACTTGTAAAACTTATCTAACAAATGATAAAAATGGGAGTTTGCCTTTGAAATAGCACAGCTGATACTTGGGTACAAGAAGGGTGCCTTTTTGCCATAAGAATGGCCAATAACACAATAAAGTTATTGTGTTATTGCAAGGTAGAATAGCTGTAGGGTCATTATAAGATAGAAGAGAAGGAGGCTGAGGGAGTTCTTGACTGATATACCTTTGGCTCCATATATCTGTAAGTAAGGACATCAGAGGAAAGGTTCTGGAATAAAGTAGTGAATTAACTAAAGCAGTAAATGTTTGGAACTGCAGCTGTGAAGAAAGAAAGGGTGATGGACTGGAGGAACAGAAAAGGTTGAAAAGACTGAGATTCCAGTGAATTCAAAATATAGATTTACGGGGGGAAAGGGATAGAAGAGGGGCAGCAGACTTTAGATACTGGAATTCTAAGGTTAAAGACTTCAGAGATGAAACAGTGCTCATCAAAAGCCACAAAAGTATAGTAAAAGACAAGTTACTTGAGTGTATTACAGTGATGTGATGATCAACTGGTTGACACTAAAGGTTCCCAAGGAGACAGATACAAAAATGATAAAGAAGAAATTTAAAATGAGCAAAAAATGTTCAGTCAACACAGGGAAAGACCTAGGATAAAGGGAGAGCTCCAGGTAGAAGAACAAGATGTACCAAGGCCTAAGGGCAAGAAAAAATTTGACTTCTTCAAGGAACTAAAATGAAACCAAAATACCTGCAGAGAGGTATGGAGAAGAAGGAAAAGGCAAGGATGGAGAAAGAAGCAGCTCACTGAGGGCCTATCAGAACACAGCAAGATTTTGGGTCATGAAGGGTTTAAAACAAGGGAGTAATATGATTTGGTTTAGTTTCAGAAAATTTTGATTATTGCTACATGAAAACTTTTGGTGAGGATCAAAAGAAGTCCAATTGCAGCAATCCAGATAAGAAATTGATGGTGGTCAGACTAAATTGGTAGCACTTGAGTTGGCAATATTTTAAACATTTTGAGATAGAATGGACAAGACTTATGCTTGGATGGTTGGAATATAAAAGGTGAGAGAAAGAGAAAAATTGAGGATCATGCATAGCTAGATAGTGATGCCATGAATGAGACGGGAAAGATTGGGAAAACCAATCTGGGACAAGTAAATGAAGAATTTGATTTGGGTCCTTTTAACTTTGAGAGAACTATTTGTCAATGTAAAGACAGATTATCATTCCTTACCATTAAGGAAGAATGATAATAATTAACACTGAGTGCTTTCTACATGCTAAGCCATACAACTGCTTTCTTAATGGAAGCCAAGTTCTGACGAGAAAAGAAGGTAGGATATTCTAAGAATACCTGGGATAAATGTCACACATAGTTACTTCCTTTGGTCTTCACAAAAACCCTTTGAGGAAGGATATATACATATAAATTTATATATATTTATAGAGAGAGAGAGAGAGAGAGAGAGAGAGAGAGAGAGAGGTTTTTAAAATGCCAAACCTAGGACTATGGGTTTTCCTGGAATTTGTTTGTTTGTTTGTTTGTTGTTGCTTTTTTTTTAATAAGGAGAGACATCATAAATGTGATGTTTTAACATAATTCAAGGGAGTATACCAGATGAATTAAGAATAGACTGTATGAATCGAGTCAGAAAGCAAGAAGAAAAATTTGGGATCAAATATAATGGTTGAGCTGTGAATTTTAAAAATCTGATTTAGGATGTTATCAGCGACAGTCCAGGTACAATTTTCCAAGTATCTGTCTTGTATCTTGCAACAGCATTTAAATGAAATGACTCTAAAATATAAAATGTTATATCTCAACAGCTCCCAAAATAATTTCTTAATTTCTTGATCATTTTTCCAATGTGAGTTGGTAATAATGGAGTCCCTCCCTTATACCCCTATCATAAATTTTATTTGCAATAAAGTTTCTGCTTGTATTCTCTGAAAACAGCTTGGTATATGAATAATTAAGCCAGGCATCTGTTGAGACCAGTTTGTGTTTAGAAACTAAGAAAGAGATAAGGAAGTTCATGAATCACTCAGTTATAAGTGGAAGAATCTGAGAGTCATCCTGAATGTCCATCAGTTCCAACATTTAAAAAAAATAGTTCTATGATTTTTTTAAAATTTTTATTTTAGTAACATACATAGAATCTAAATTTTTCTATTTCAACCAACTTTGAAGTGCACAATTTAGTGGTGTTAATACATTTATAATCTTGTGCTACCACCATCATCCATTTCCAAAACTTTTCCATCCCACCACACAGAAACTCTGTGCCATTTAAGCATTAATTGCACATTTTCTACCCTCACCTCTGTTAACCTGTATTTGACTTTCTGATGCTGTGAATTTGCCTATTCTAATTAATTCATATCAGTGAGATCAAATAATATCTGACCCTTTGTGTATGACTTTTCACTCAGTATGATGTCTACCAGGTTCATATATGTTGTAGAACGTATCAGAACTTCATTCCTTTTAATGGTCAGCTTTTATTCTATTGTATTTATATACCATATTTTGTTTATCCATTTCTGTTGTTGGGCATTTGGGTTGCTTCCACCTTTGGCTATTGTGAAAAATGTTGTTGTGAACTTTGGTGTACCAGTAAAATGAATGCCTGCTTTCAATTCTTTTAACTATATCTATCTAGAAGTGAGACTGCCAAGTCCCATGGTAATTTTATATTAGCTTTCTGAGGAACCACCAAACCATTTTCCATAGTAACTGCACCATTTTACATTCTCACCAACGATCTACGAAGGTTCTTATTTCTCCACATCCTCTCCAGCACTTTTCTGTTTTTTTTTAATAAAAGTCATTCTAGTGTATGTACAATATTACCACCATGTGATTTAAATTTTTAGTTGCATTTCCCTAATGGCTAATGTTGTTGAGCATCTTTTCATGTGCTTATTGGTCATTTAAATATTAATGTCTTTTGTCCATTTTTTAATTGGGTTGTTCATACTTTCACTGTTGACAGTTCCAACGTTTTAGTAAACACCAAGTCTTATTAATCCCACACTATCCTGAAAGTCATCTAGCTCCTCTCAACTTCTACTTTCACTGCTCCAGAACCTCACTGGTTCTCACTGTTCTTCTGGTTTCCAAGCCTGATTTCCTTTACGCCAGCCTTCCTATTGTTATCACCGGTAACCCACTTGAGCTCAGGACAAGAGATCCCAAACTCAAATGCCTTTGGAGGCAGACAAGACATAAAAGAATAAAATAGAGACAGGTGAGTAAAAGTGTCGATAAGTAGCAACTGATAATTGGTCTTCCTCCTGAGGATAAAATAGGCAATATGGAGCTATAAAAACTGGGCAGCATATATTTTATCTAAAGGGAGCACCAGTATTCAGCTCTGATAGATTGTTGCCAACTTGAAATGGAGGTCTAATGTTGGAAAATTGTCCCCTCCCCCATCCCAAATGAAATAAAATTTTCCCAAATAAAACTTCAAGTTTCAAATGGTGGGAAATAAAGTTTAAAGAGATATTGTGTAGACTGTGTTAATCCAGGTTTTCTGAGAAGCAGTTACCAAAACAGGATTAAAATTATGATGATTTTATCAGGGGAAATGCCTGTGAGAGAAAACGAGGACAGAGCCAGTAAAGGCCAGAAGACTGTTAGATCACCATGCTAGTCTGACCCCAAGCAAGGAAGAGAAGGAAGATTGGTTGTAAGCATCCTACATTTGACAGGAAGTCTGTCAGAGGAATCCAGTTCATACCAGGAATGGCCCTCTCTGTAGTATGTAGTTTACTGGCTTAGAACAAGCCCTTTGAGGTATAACCCCAGATAAACCCTGGGATGGATTTTAGAGTGTTGCAATTTGGGCCCTTAACCAATCAGGCTTCTTGTAGTTGACGTCTGTGATGCTCAGTTACATGGCTGCCAAAGTTCAACATTGGGAGGACAAAGGAAAACTTATATGCAAACCAGATTCATAGTATGAGAGTTATGGTTTTACAAACTATTTACTATTCCTGAACACCTATACATTTTACTATGTAGCCTTATATAACTCCAGGCAGCATGTAAACAAAAATGTCAACACGTAAAGATCTTCACTGTCCTGCTTCTTTTCTTCCTCTATGTCATTCTCTGCTTGGTTCAAAATTCTATTATTTGATTATTTGGCCTGGGATTAAGGCTTAAATATGTCTTTTTTGGGCAGCATGAAAAATCACCAACAAATGCTTTATGTATACCTCCCATTTCACCATACAGAATATTATAAATTTATGCATTAAAAATCAAGATTAAATAATTTTTTTTTAACTGCTTAAAGACATTCTTAAATGAAACTGTCTTTTTAACACTGCAAGCCTATGGTAGTGAAGAACTCAATTATTACTAGTACGCTTTCATGCCGCTATCTTTTTTTAAAAAATATTTTTATTGATAAAACAATACAAACAAAAACATTCTTAACATACAAACATTCCATGCATGGCTTACAATCTAATCACATAGTTGTGTATTCATCATGATGATTATTTTTTTGAACATTTGCATCACTCCAGAAAAAGAAATAGAAAAGAAAAAACTCATACATACCATACCCCTTACCCCTCACTCTCATTGACCACTAGTATTTCCATCTACTCAATTTATTTTAACCTTTGTTCCTTGTATTATTTGTTTATTTTTTATCCATACTTTTTACTCATCTGGCTATACACTATATAAAAGGAGCACCAGAGACAAGGTTTGCACAATCACACAGTCACATTGTAAAGTCTATATCATTATATAATCATCTTCAAGAAACTAGGCTACTGGAACACAGCTCTACAGTTTCAGGTACTTCCTTCTAGCCTCTCCAATATACCATAAACTAAAAAGGGGATATTTTTATAATACATAGAATAACTTCCAGGATAAACTCTCGACTCTGAAATCTCTTAGTCACTGATTTTATTTTGCCTCATTTCTCTTTTACCCCTTTTGGTCAAGAAGGTTTTCTCAATCCCTTGATGCTAGGTCCTGTCTCATCCCAAGATTTCTGTCCCATGTTGCCAAGGAGATTTACACTCCTGGGAGTCATGTCCCATCTAGAGGGGGAGGGCAATGAGGTCACTTGCTGTGTTGGCTTAGAAAGAGAGAGGCCACATCCAAGCAACAAGAGAGGTTCTCTTGGGGTAACTCTTAGGCCTAATTTAAGTATGCTTAGCCTATCATTTTCAGGAATAAGTTTCATAGGGGCAAACCCCAAGATTGAGGGCTCAGACTATTGATTTGGTTGTCCCCACTGCTTGCAAGAATATCAGGAATTCTCCAAATGGAAAAGTTGAATATTTCCCCCTTTCTCCCCATTTCCCCAAGGGGACTTGGTAAATACGCCTTTTTTATTTTATTTTTTTTGTATGCTGTATGGCACGATCACA
Organism: Myrmecophaga tridactyla; assembly: GCA_004026745.1. Taxonomy (NCBI): domain Eukaryota; kingdom Metazoa; phylum Chordata; class Mammalia; order Pilosa; family Myrmecophagidae; genus Myrmecophaga; species Myrmecophaga tridactyla. The sequence continues at coordinate 4,374 of PVIY010028815.1, read as the reverse complement.
TTTTATTATTTTTTCCATGTGAATATCCCGTTATTGTAGCACATTTGCTGAATTTTTGTTTGTTTGTTTCTTTTATTGGTTTGTTTTGCTTGTTTGTTTTTTTGGGGGGGAAGTCCATGGACCAGGAATCAAACACAGGTTTCCTGCATGGCTGGTGAGAATTCTACCACTGAACTACCCTTGCAACCCCTTGCAAATACTTCATTATTCACTGTTCAGATCTGTCTGGGATTTATCAGGGCATCACACCAACCTGAATAAATTAACAAAATCTCAGGCCCTATTCAAGAGTCTATGTACATATGGTGTTAACTAAACTGACCATACAAGTTAAATTAGGAAATGCACTACCCAAAATATAAATTTTGCACCAAATAAACATCTCTCCCTTTAGTCTCACATAGAAGTTGAAGTTTTAAAATATGGATACCATCCTTTACCCAGTCTTTTGATACACCTCAGTCCTATACAGATCAGCTTCATTCATATCTCTACTCAATATCTGATCACTTTTTCAACTTTGCAAACACTTCCTGTGTGGGTACTGTTGACTTTCATAGCTTCAGAGCTCTAACTTTGAGTCTTAGGTGTTACATAAATACCTGAAGTTTCAGGGAAAGGCCATGTTATATATAAATAGCTCAGTATCTCAGAATTTAGAGTTAACAGCTACACCTCCTGAATATATGTGACTGCTATGAGAGCTTACAATCTAGGACCCTTTACAATAAGCCCCAACCTGACAATCTGGGAACTTTACAGTAAGCCCCAATCTGATAACCCATGCTCTCAACTTTAGTTCACCAAATTTTTATATTACAGTTAGTCCATATGACTGAGGTATGATAATATTTGTCTTTTTGTTCCTGACATTTCATTCAACATATAGCTCTTAAGGGTCATTCACCTAGTTGCATGCCTCACAACTTCATTCCTTCTTGCCCCTCTCTGTAGTTCATTGTATGTATATACCATAGTTCCTACTTTCATTCCTCAGCTGTTGTACTCTTATGCCACCTCCCTTCATTTGGATCAGGAACACTGCTGCCAGAAACACCAGCGTGCAAATGTCCATTTATGTCCCCAAACTCAGTTCCTGCAGGAGTACACTGGGTTTCAGGATCATATGGCAACCCCACGCGTAGCCTCCTGTGGAACCACCACACTGCCCTCCAAGGGGCTAGATCTCTCATTTCCCTACCGACGGTGAATAGATACATCTCTCTTCGCATTCTCTCTAGCACTTGTTTCTCTCTGTTCATTTTTAACCAATTTATTCACACATCATACAATCCAGCCTAATTGTATAGACATGCCTTCGCTACCATACTCTATATAAAGACATTTCCTTTTCTTCCACACAGAATCCATACCCCTTTCCCAATCTCCCTGCCTGTTGACATTTAGTTTTGCATGCCAATGTCTTGATTTGTGCAGAACTGCCATCAGTTTTACCCCATCACTGCTTTTGCAGTGTTGAATGCAAATATCAACACAGCAAAAAAGGCGAATATCTTAAATTATGAAAATTCTTATCTTGGAGATTCTCTGAGTACTACTCATTGATAACCACCCAAAAAGTACTAATATTCCTGCTTTTCAGGTAAAGAAACCACAATTCAAAGAATTAAAAATAATCATTTGGGTCATAAGCTAAGAAAGTGGTAGGGTTAGGATCTAAACATAGCAGATTTTCTCCAAAGTGTTTCCCCTTTAAAAGACTCTGATAATCTATCAAGACACCTGGAGGAGTAGAGTCACATCTCCATGGAGATAATCTAATCAAAAGTTTCAAACTTTTGAATTGAATCAGAATTAAAGGAAATGACTGCCTCCACAAGATTGAATAAGGATTAAAACATGGCTTTTCTGTGGTTTTCAAACTAGCACACCATGGTAACTTTGTGTTTTCTCTTATTTCTCCCTAAGGTGTTTCATATCACCTGCTTGCTACTTCTTATTCCTCAGATCTTAGTTCAAGTGTTATCATCTCAAGTAAGCCTGCTGACAACCAATAAACCATTTCCCCACAACCACCCTTAGTCACTCCCTACCTGATCAACCTGTTGTTTCCTTCATATCATTGATTGCAATCTGAACTTATTTATTATCTGACTCTCTCACTAGAGTGTGAGCTCTAGGAGGGCAGGGATCCTTTTGTCTTATCTATTATTATACTGTACTTTCCGTTTCTAGAACATACCAGAAATATGTTTGGCCAGTCAATTGATGAGTGCTTTAATATAGTGGAAAGAGCATATATATGAAAATTTTGGAGCCAATAGACCTGGGTTTTATTCCTGACTTTACTTATTATATGTGCAACCTTGGGCTAATTCTTTAATTTCCTCATTTTAAAACAGTGATTGTTAGGCTGTTGTGAAGAATGATGTTTCATGTATAAAATACATGATGTTTTTATGTATAAAATACTCAATGTTTCTTGGCCTATAAAAGATATCCAATAAAAATATATCCATCTCTTTACCAAATCTAAATACTTGCTATGTGCATGGCAAGTAACATTTAAGTCCTTGACATTATAAAACTTATCTTGTGATGAAGCAGGATGTACAGACATAAAACGAACATTAAAAGCCAATATATGTTAAGTGCCAAGTGAGTGCCAGTGGAAGCAAAAAACCCTCAGTGACTGCTAATGCCTAGAGAAAAAATCCAAATTTATTTAGCATAATTTTTACGGCACTTTATGATCTGGTTCCACCTTGCTTTTCTAGCCCATTTTTCACTGATATCTTACACCTAAGTACCACTCTAATCAAACCCCACCACTCTGCTTCGTATATATGGGGCTTGATAGACCTCTGAAGCTTTGTTCTTGTACTTTCCCTCTCCACATTTCTGAATCCTATCTGCCAAAGCCTGAACAAAATGTCACTTGCTCTGGGACGTCTCACCTGATCTCACCACCCCAATCTCACAAAACTGAAAATACTTGTTTCCTTAGAACATGGTGGTTGCATCCCTCCCTTTGGCACTTTCCACTTCCTAGTTTGTGTTTGGGATATGTATGGATTTGTTTTATTTCCTTGCCTAACCTTCAATAACTTGAGGGTAAGAATTGTCTCCAGTTCATCTCTGTCATCTTCAAAATCCTGTACACATTGTAGGTGCTCAAAAAATCATCAGACAAAGAAGAATGAATGAACATCAAATTAGTTAGAAAGAACCAAGTGGAAGACTCAGTTCTCTACCCAAGTATTTCAACTGAAGTCTGAGCTCTTTCAACTAAATTATGCCTATCCTCTTTTACAGTATTTTAGCTCAGGTATGTCTTTTTTTTTGAGTCTTGATCTAACTCTAACAGGCTATAAAGGCTTCCTAGATTACTGAGCTGAGAAAGATCTTGAAGCAGTGTCCATGTCTAGAGTGGGAAAGTCTATGTTACATGATCTAACACTTGAATAATTATATATTATCTTTTATTGATTAGTCTTGTTTCATAATTTTTACTCTTAACACCTTATTATTGTTATCAGAACTTTTTGAAAACTAAGACCATGTTAATTCTTCTTGTGTGATCCTATCTGCCTTACAAAATACTAACATAACAGTTCTCAATGGCTTTTGGATAATGTTCAAATTGTCAGCCCATAAAAGCTCTAGTGATCTACCCTTACTTTCCCCCCTTTCTGCATCTCTCTTTTCATTCCTCCTCCCTACCTGAATATAATCATACCATTTTTATATCCCTGAAATCTCCCCTCATTGATCTAAATTCAACTCAAGCATCACCTCTTCTGGGAAGCTTACATGACTCTCCAGTTGGGTTTAGATTTGGATTCCTTTTTGTTCCAATTGAACTTACTTCTACTGCCACATTTATCATATTATATTATGAAAGTTGAGTTTATAAGGAAGGAACTGTTAATTTTACTTACAGTAAATGGTTACATGGTGTTCTAGTTTGCTAGCTGCTGGAATGCAACACACCAGAGATGGATTGGCTTTTAATAAAAGGGGATTTATTTTGTTGGTTCTTCAGAGGAAAGGCAGCTAACTTTCCACTGAGGTTCTTTCTTACGTGGAAGGCACAGGATGGTCTCTGCTGGTCTTCTCTCCAGGCCCCTGGGTTCCAACAGCTTTCTCCGGGGTGACTTCTTCCTCCATCTCCAAAGGCCTGGGCTGAGCTGCTAGTGCTGAGATGAGGAACACCAAGCTGCTTAGGCTGTGCTACGTTGTGTTCTCTCATTTAAGCACCAGCCAATTAAGCCAAACATCACTCATTGCAGCAGACACACCTCCTAGCTGACTGCAGATGCAATTGGCAACAGATGAGGTTCACGTACTGTTGGCTTATGTCCGCAGCAACAAGACTAGGTATGCTCACCTGGCCAAGTTGACAACTGAATC
>PVIY010028814.1:0-33082 GCA_004026745.1 Myrmecophaga tridactyla | reverse complement strand
AACTGCCCCAGGCATAGGCAGAAAAAAACTCATTTGAGGGCTTGTCTGGAGCCTGTGCTTCCCCAGGGGAGGGGTGAGGTCCAACCCAGGTGGAATCCCTCCATCAAGGAATTCAGACCCCAGGGTTTGGTAATTTGAAGCCATTAAAACCAGCCTACAACCTCTCCTCTGTCTCCACCATGCCCCCAGCAGGGAGAGTCTGCCAAAGTTAAAGGTACCGCATCATCTTATGCTGGTGGGACCTGCAGGCAGACAAGCACCACACACTGGGCAGGATAAGAAAAACAGAGCCCAGAGACTTCACAGGAAAGTCTTTCAACTTGCTGGGTCTCACCCTCAGGGAAAACCAACGCAGGTGACTCTTTCCTCCTAATAGGAAGCCAGTTTGGACTAGGAAAATCTGGCTGGGGTCTATAATACCTAAGTAGACCCTCCTAAGGGTGGGAGGAAAAAGGCACCATACAGGCAGGGCAAGAAACAAGAAAATAAGAACTGAAGAATTCTCCTCTGTTAAACAAAACCTAAGATAGAGGTCCAGAAACAACTGAACTGAATGTCAAAGAACAGACAGACAACAAATTCATCCAGCAAGAAAACCCTACTAAAAGAAGTGAAAACAATCTCCGGAATAAATTAATTAAAGTAATTAAAAGCCTAGATGCCAGCAAAAATAACAAATCACACTAGGAAAATTGAAGATATGGCCCCGTCAAAGGAACAAACCAACAACTCAAGTGAGATACAGGAGTTGAAACAATTAATTCAGAATATACAAACAGACATGGAAAACCTCATCAAAAATCAAACCAATGAATTGAGGGAGGATATAAAGAAGGCAAGGAATGAACAAAAAGAAGAAATCGAAAGTCTGAAAAAACAAATCACAGAACTTATGAGAATGAAACGCACAGAAGAGATAAAAAAAAACAATGGAAACCTACAATGTTAGATTTCGAGAGGCAGAAGACAAGTGATAATACAAATAAAACCAATATTTATCCTGACCAAAAGGGGGAAAAGAAGTGTAACAAATAAGGTGTCAAGAGTTCAAACAGAGTTGAAAGGCTACTCTAGAGGTCAGCTTCAGTTAGACATTGCTACCTATCATAACCTGCCAACCCCCAAACAAAACCAATCCTGCCAATCCTAAAGCACACCTCAGGTGTTATATAAGATTCTATAAAGGGTCCATGCGCTAGAATAACTCTCCAAAACCTACAACCTCCAGGTGAGTCCCTGGACCAGATAAGTCCTGAAATATAGAGGGGCCAGGCTTTCCAGAACTTCAGCTAGTTCCATCGCTCTATTCCATATTATCAACAGCCCCTTCCAACATGAAAAAGTTAGAATGACCATAGCCTAAATACCCTGAAGAATGGGAGAAAGATCAAAGGTGATGGTGGGGTTATACAGAGAAGATAGAGTTTAACAAATGAGTATGATTGCTGAATCATTACATTGATATTTCTTTTAGTCTCCAGTATCTTAGAGCAGCTAGAAGTAAAAACCTAAAATGGTGGAATTATAACCTATACCAAACTCTGAAATCTGTTCTACAACTAATTGTTGTGATGCGCTTTGAAATTTATTGCTTTTTGTGTATGTTATTTTTCACAGAAAAAGAAAAAAAATTATTATTTTAGAGCAGCTAGAAGGAGAAATCTGAAATTATGGAATGGTAACGCATAACAAGCTCTGAAATCTGTTGTGTATCTACTTGTTGAAGTGTACTTTGAAAATCATTGCTTTTTCTTTCTTTTCTTTGTATATATGTTAAACAATAAAAAACGTTTAAAAAAGTAAAACCAGCGTTTGTGGAATGCAGCTAATAGGAATGTTTAAGGGAGAATTATAAATGTAAATACATATATTAGAGAAAAAGAAGAGCTGAAAATAATTTAATGTTCTTCTCAAGAAGTTAGAGAAAAGAGTGAAAAGGTAATTCAGTGGTAGAATTCTTGACTGCCGGGCAGGAGACCCTGCTTTGATTCCTGGCCAATGTACTCAAAAAAACAAAAGAAAAATCAACAAATGGTTCTGTGATAATGGGCTAGTCACATGGAAAAAGAATGAAATGTGACCCCCATCATACAGCATACAAAAAAGAGAGAGAGAGAAAGAATTTAGAGAAAGGGAAAAAAACTGGTGAAAGTTAAAAAATAAGTATTAAACACAGAAACTAATAATATAGCAAACACACAACACAGTAACCAAAAGTTAGTTTTTAAAAGACTAATGTAACTGATTAACTCTTAGCAAAACTGATTAAGAAAAAATGATAGTCCCAATAATAACGAATATAATAAATAATAACTGATATCAGTATTGAAAAAGGGGACATCATTACAAAATCTATAAACAGTAAAAAAGAAAGGATAACAAGAAGATATTATTAATAACTTCAAAGCAACAAATTTAGAAATTTAGATGAAATTTTCTAGGAACAATTTTTTTTCTAGAAAAGCACAAGCTACCATATCTTGTGATTGACATATGTAGAATAGATTGATCCTATAACTTTTAAATAAAATGAACTGGTAACTAAAATCTTCTAAATTCATCTCCATTCTCAGAAGACTTCACCAGTGAATTTTACCAGTTAAAAAAAAAAAAAAACACCAATCTTATACAAATTCTTCCTGAAAATAGAAAGAGGAGAACATTCTCAATTTATTTTACAAGGCCACCATAACTTTGAGACCAAAACATGACAAGGACATTACAAGAAAAGAAAATCACAAATGGATACAAACTTCTAAATAAAAAGATGAGCAAATAGAATTTAGAGAAATATTTACAGGATAATATGTTAAAACCAAGTGGTAATATAATCATTTTGATTGATACAGAAAAAGTATTTGAAAATTTCAATGCCTATCACCATTTTAAAAATGCTTAGAGATCTAGAAACTGAAGAGGACTTCCTTAATGTCAGATGATAAAGGTTACATATTTTAAAATCCTACAGAAAACATTAAAGCAATGATGAAATACAGAAAGTTTTTCCTCTGAGTTTGGGAATGATACAAGGATGATTGTTCAATTTAGTACTGCAGGTGCTAGTTGGATTGGAAGGAAAGAAATGAAGCTGTCACAATTTGAATCAAAATGATTTAAAAATCCAAAAGAATCTACAAATGAATCATTAGAATTAGTAAGTGAATCTACTAAAGGTTCTGCCTATAAGATGAATTACAAAATCAATTATATATCCATATACCAGCAACAAATGTTGAAAAGAAAGATGCCATTTACAATAAACCAAAATTTTTTAAAACTTAGGAATAAATCTAACAGTTGTGTAAACTGTTACTAAAAAACTATGAAACTAGTGTATTAGAAACAGATCTAAATAAAAGGAAGATTGAACCACATTTATTCATTGGAAGACAAAACTTATGAAGATGTCAATCGACCTATGGCAATTCATTTTATAAAGCGAATGTAATTTTTAAAAACTTTTCATTGAAATACAACATGCATGCAGACAAGTTTAGTTGTAAGTGTACATCTTAAAGAATGTTCACCTACCGAACATACCTGTGCATGCAGATAAAAAAACATGAGCACTTCAAAAACCTCCCCTGTCCCCTTTTCCAGATGGTATCACCAGATGAAGATGCTTACTGTGTTGAAACCAGCATAATTTTTTTAATATGCTGTACGACACGGTCATATTTCATTGTTTTTCCATGTGAATTTCCCATTATTGCAGCACCATTTGTTGAATTTTTGTTTGCTTGTTAGTTTGTTTTGCTTGTTTGTTTGGGAAGTGCAGGGACCGGGAATCGAACCTGGGTCTCTCGCACGGCAGGGAAGATTTCTACCACTGAACTACACTTGTACCCCCACCAGCATAATTTTTCATACCCAAATCTGATAAATAAGTGTAAGAAAATGGAAACTTTAGGATTTCACTTATATAGAGGCAATTTTTCTAAAGGAAATAGAATTCATAAATATGTTTTAGTATCTACTCACATATTATTAACAATTTCATTGTTCACCAGTATTCCTTGCCTTGCCTCTGGGTTCTTGCTAAAGTACATACTTTCTCAGTAATTTTTTGGTAAAGGATTATGGATCGTAAATATTTATTGACTCTTGTATGCTTTTAAACATATTTATTTTACCCCTACTCTTCAAAGAGAGACTGGCTGGTTACCGAATTCCAGAATGATAGTTATTTTCCTCTCAGCATTTTCAGTATATGACACCATTGTCTTCTGACATCCATTGTTAATGAAGTTGTGCTACCAAATGTTATTTCTTGGTATGTAATCCATCTTCTCTCTTTTGTAGATTATATTTTTCTTTCTTGCCCAATTCTTTGCAATCTTGATACAGTGTTTCTAGATATAGATTTATTTTTAATTTCTTGTTAATCATTAAGTGAGATTTTTTTCAATCTAAGGTTTCACACATTTCTTCATTTCTGGAAAATTTTCAACCACGCCATTTTTTCCATTCTCCCTATTTTCTTCTGCAATTCCCATTGGATGCATTACTGAACTTCTCATTCTACCCTCTATTACTCTTCTCTGTCACAATTTCCTCCTCTTTCTGTGCTATTATCTAGAAGCTTCTCAGTATAATCTTCCAACTCATTAATCTTTTTTCTTCAGCTTTATCTAGATAATTTGTTGAAGGCTATTATTTTATTCCTATTTTATTTTCAGTGACTATTTTTTCACCGCCAAGATTTCCAGTGTGTTTTCCAAATGCTCCTGTTCTTGTCTCATAGATGCTATTCCCTACCTTATATTTTGAACATTATTTTAAAATTATCAGGTTGATAATTCAGATTCTTCATATCCTCAGGTATTAATTCTTCCATTTGTTGCATCTATTTTTAAAATAGAGTTTTACAATAGAGTTCCTCATGTGCTTAAAAATTGCAAGAACTATTCTTACTTGGGAGTTTTCCTTCATATGCACCCTTTGTCTTCAAATGGTTTATATTTGTCTCAGCCTTTCCCACTTGGTTTCATAGGTCAAAATTAGGTTGTGTTAGCATATCAACTCCGATCCTTTACTCCATCAATGATTTAGTTTTGGGCCTTAAATACATATTGTATAGATTTAGTTCTTATGTTCTATTGAGTGCCTGTTTCTTTACTTCGTATGCATAAATTCAGTACTCTCAAAAATAAGAATCTAAGTCCAGGAAGTTTAATGACCTGGATATTCTATTTTTTCCTTTTTTTTTTTTAACATGGGCAGGCACTGGGAGTTGAACCTGGGTCTCAAGAACTCTGCCTGCCGAGCCACCATGGCCCACCCTGGATATTCTATTTAATGAGAACAATTTAATCTTTTTGATGATCACTCTGAGAACAAGCGACCAAAGACCTACAAACTAGAGGGAGGAATATTAGACCAGGCATGTCCTGGCTTTCTACGAATCTCTTCTCACTGTCGTATTTTAATGTTACAGTTGAATCTGAAGTCTTGTGGCTCCACTTCACAATGCCCTTATAATATCTCCATTCCAAATCTTTTAGATCCATGAATTGATGTTCTGAAAAGAATCACATTTTCAAAGAATCATTCAGTTACTAAGCAAAGCTGCATGGACAAAATAAAGCTTTGATGACCTTTGTTCTCCTGCTCCCTTCTGGTAGGAAGTTTCTTCTCCATGGTGTTCATCTCATCTAAAGCCTCCCCTCAAGTAGCAAATTGGGTGGTTCTCGCTAACTGTGTTTGAATGGACTCTGCAGGGCCAATGCTGATGGAGGGAGTGTGTCAATTGGTGCTCGGACACTAACAGAAGGTGCAAATGGAGAGAACAGCCGAGGTCAACTGGGAGGAAGAAAAGAAACCCTAAGGACTGGTTCAAACAAGCAGGAATACCAATCAGAAGTACACAGACTTTAGTGTAATTTCTTCCCAGGTGCTGATGAAGCCCTGAGTGTTGAAGGGCAGTGGCTTAGCTATAATTTGCATGTTCTTCCTACTCATTAGAGACTAACCAGCTTGACTATGTATTCCTCTCAAGGAATTGCAATTTCCCCAAGGAGCCAAAGAGCCAGGGAAAATCAAGTCAAAAACTGCTATTCAGTAGCCATTCCCCTTAAATTTTTTCTATAAATAAATAAATCATAAACTCAAAAAGGAGGAAGAGAAGAAGAGGGAGAAGAAAGAGATGGCCTAAGGCAGGTGCTTGAGTGTGAACTCAGGGATCAAAGCCCCTATCAGATGAGTATGAGGACAATAAGGAGAATAACGGTTCGAGCAGACAAGCAGGGCAGCAGTCTTAAGTCTGAACAAGGGCTGGTTTATTTCTCCTGGGTGACTTTATCATTTTCCCTATGGGGTGACATTTCAGTAGATTGTCTATAGTCAAAGGCTCAGGGATCGAGTAGATAATGCTCCTGCCCAAATCAGTTCTGCATCCCTCTGCTAGCTTCCCTGGGTCTTTTTTATATATATATACATTCTGTACATGCCTGAAGTGGGAGGCTGGTGCCAGGGACTGCTCATAACTTCCCCAGTGGAACAGAGACTGGCTGGCCGTGGTGTTCAGCAGTAAACCCAAATACTAGTCTGTCCTGGGATGACAACACCTTTGTACTTGGTGACATCAGTAAGCATTGCTCTAGCCCTTGTTTACCTACTTCTAGACTTATTATTATATAAGAAAAATAACCTCTTTTGGTTTTTCTGGGGTTTTTTTTGTCAAACACATTCCTAACCTACCTGGCCTTACGAGATTTATAGCCTGAGCAAGAGAAACTTCTATGATGGGAGAAGAGTAAAATGGCAGCACCCACTTTCTTTTCCTCCCCCGGTGCCTGGTGCTGGGAAGGATATGTCCTACAGTATTCTTTTGCATACCAGGAGTCCTAAAGTTCTCCCTTTAGGGACTGGCTGGCTGCTAAAATGACAGTAATATTGAGAAATAGAGAGCGGTAAAAGATGAGCTGTTGCAGTACCAATCAAACCTAAGGAATTAATGGATATACCCTACATGGATGCCATTTGGCTTCATGCATGTTCCTTGAATAGACAAGGAATATCCCAGAAATTCCTTCTCCAGAATCTTGGGAACTGAGGCTAAGGAAGTAGAGAAGAGGCTCTAACACAGAGCCTGGGAGGCCCAACCAGGGACCTCCATATGTTAGGTAGATGGTGGGCAATTCATGCATTAGGAGGAAAGGACGACTTGGCCCTTGTAGGCAGCAAAGCTGTGATGTTCAAAACCCAATAGAACATCCAAAGTTTTGGGACTTCTTCGATAGGCCTCTTGCCTATTTTTGTTATCAACTCTCAGTGCTTTTCATGCTTTTTCCTCCCTGGTCCCAGAGTTTTTGCAGATTAGTTAAGCCATTCCTATAATCTTCCAACTTTCTGCCTCTGCCTGGGCTCCCAAACACAGAGTTTGGCTCTCTCAAATGAATTTGATGCCTGCATTTGACTCTATCAAGATGTCAATGTGGGGAGTTACAGCAAAATCTCCTCCTGAACCTTGGATCAAATAGGCTCAGAATGGCCAATCTATTCTTTCAAGTTTGCTCCTTCTGTCTCTCCCACTATTTTAATACAAAAAATGATGGTAGAGAATAACTGCTGTGCAAATGGTCTTATCTTGAGTCAAAAACCTACTTCAGAGGTGCTCGAATATTTTCATCCTTAGGATTTAGTCTAATTTTTATAGCTATACAGAATGGCACACTATTACCAGCCTCAGATTACATAAGGAAATGGAGACAATGAAGAATAAGATACTCCCTTCTCATGAAAACTCAGCATTATAGCCAGAGATCATAAATTTTATATATTTAACCTTCTCTGCATAGCCTTTGGCTTTTCATCCGTAATTGCCTATTAAAAAGCTGAAAGGAGAGACCTTCTTTCTGCTGCTTGTGGCTTCTATTGGAAGTTCCATCATAGATACAAGGATAAGGAAAGGAGAAAAGAATCATGAAACATCTCTAAAAATAAACCCTCAATTGTGGTAAAGTCAAGATAATTAAGAAAAGATAAAGTCACTATTTTGCAACTGCTTGACTAACTTCATTTAAAGAAAAACAACTACGGTTGTTTTAGCAACCAAGACTAACTGGCTTAGTTTAAAAAGGCAGGTTTAAGTGATGTGTCTCAACATTACACCTTCTGGGGAATGAATCTGAGATTTGACCCTGAGTTTTGGACTCTGTCCTCTATTCCACACTGCCATTGTGGACAGCAAGAGCAGTTGCCATGAACCCTAGAACTGCGAGAGTTCCATGGGTCAGTATTTGACTCTTTCTGTTAAAAAAAAAAGTCTAAGTAAATTTTGCAATCAGATTTCCACTAACATTCTCCCATGTGACCTCCTCTGTTACAGTACCTGGATTGATTAAGAAGTATTTTGGTACTTTAACTTCATACACAAACTTTTGTGGGACGGCTTTGGGAATGACGAGCCTGCATATTGTTTTGCTGGCCTGCATTTTCCTCCATAGGGCGGTCAGTGATGGAGAGACAGGGTGATGATCAGTGAGAATGTCATAAGGAAAGTTGTATGTGGGAGGAGGGATCCCGTACTGAGAGAGCGTCTCCTGGGATTTGCGGAGTCTTTCTGTTGGAGTGAGTGAACTGTTCAATAAACTGCCATGCAGGAGTTCAGTCATTGATTTTGGCTTCTCCCCCTCCTCTTTTGTAACCACTGTGCATGTAAAAACAGGTTGGGAATCTTCTGTTTTCATGCCAGTTTCACTTACGAATGACATGGCATTCAAATTTTGACTCAGTATTTTCTGTGCATCACTAACTGACATATCGTGAGTTTTTCTGATATTAGATCTCTTGCTCTTCTTATTAAAATTCTCAACCAATGCATAAAATTCTGCCAGCTGTGGGGAGAAAAAGGGGGGAAATCATGAGATTGATGAAAATGTAATAGTCTAAGAGATCCCCAAATCCTAGAGCAAACAGTATAACAAAGAACCATGAAAACAGAGGCATTTACCTTTGGAATATATCTTTGCCTGATAAAACCAAGTTGACAGCAGCAGTGTGAAATAGAGAACAGAATCCGTGTTCCAAGGTTGAATCTCAGATTCATTCCCCAAAAGGTGTATTATTCAGACACAATAATTAAACCCTCCTTTGTAAATGAGCCCGTTAAACATGGACTCTAACATCTTCAAGATCTTTTCAGCCCTAAAATTCTATGAGATAACCTGGAGAGAGACAGCTGTGGGGGCTGTGACTTGTTTGTTAAAAGTAATGCCACATTTCTTTTAAGGAAGAAAGGGAGCCAGATAATCTAGTTATCAGAGTTTCATTCATCAGCACTTGGAATGTTCTAGAATGCAGTGCAAGAGAAAGCAGTACTGGGTGGGCCACAGTGGCTCAGCAGGCAGAGTACTTGCCTGTGATGCCAGAGACCCGGGTTCGATTGCCGGTGCCTGCCCTTCCAAAAAAGAGAGAGAGAGAGAGAGAGAGAGAGAGAGAGAGAAAGTGGTACGCTTATTCACTGGAATATTTTACCAAAACAAATAGTCCCATTGTTGCAGTCTTTCAGGTATAATGATAGTTTTGGGGTAGGAAAGACAAAAAGTGGGGTTAAGAATCCCCTTCCACATCTAACGTCCTATACTGAAGGAACAAAATCTTCTTTTCTAGAGCATCCTACCTACTAATCTTCTTATCCTATGAAGTTTATTACATCACAAAGTTGGAGGGCCCATGAAGTCAAAGTCCCAGGTTGGAGCCAAAATGTGGGGTTTTTAGACCAATGAAGTTTCCCTTAAATTCTATGGCATCTTATTGCAAAAGCACCAAATGGAAAGTAGGCCACAGTTGGTGAATGGCTCTTTAAAACCCATGGCCATTATCAGGAAACAATATAGCACTCATGCTCACCTGGTCTGTGAAGAATTTCATTTTGCACAGACAAATATGTTAAGTACGAACTAGACCTAACAGATGTATAGAGAGCATTTTAGCCAATAGTGGCACAATACACATTCTTCCCTAATGCACACAAAACGTGTTCCAGAATAGACCGTATGTTGGGTCACAAAACAAGTGAAAATGAAATTTTAAAATATTGAAATCATACAATATATCTTCTGGCCACAATGGAATGAAGCTATAAATCAATAATAGATGGAGAACTAGAAAACTCACAAATATGTGTAAATTAAACAATACATTTTTTAAACAAAAATGGCCAAATAAGAAATCACAAGGGAAATTAGGAAATATAATCAGGTGAATAAAAATGAAAACACGACATACCAAAGCTCTTGGGATGCAATGAAGACAGTACTGACGAGGGAATTTACAGGTCTAAATGCTTATGTTAAAAAAAAAAAGATTTCAAATATGAGAAAACCTCACACCTGGAGGATCTAGAAAAAAAAGAGTAAACAATGCAAAAGTAACAGGAGAAAGGAAATAACAAAGATTGGAGTGGAACTAAATAAGAATCTGAAAAAGTAGATCAATACAACCAATTTGCTAAGATCAATAAAATTGACTTATTTTTAGCTAGACTGACTGAGAATAAAAGAGAAATGATGCAGACACTCAAGATCAGAAGTGAAAGGAGGGACATACTACCGGCCCCACAGAACTAAAACAATCCTATAAGAGGATACAATGAACAAATGCATGCCAACAAGATAGAACCCCTAGATGAAATGGATAAATTCTTAGAAATACACAAACTACTTACACTGATGTAAGAAGAAATAGAAGATCTCAACACACAAATAACTAGTAAAGAGATTGAATCGGTAAGCAAAAACTCCCAAAAAAGAAGAGGGAGGGTCAGTTGGTTTCACAGGTGAATTTTACCAAACATTCCAAGAAGAATTAACACCAATCCCACTCAAACTCTTCTAAAAAAAACTGAAGAGGCGGGAATACTCCCTAATTCATTCTACAGGGATAACATCATTCTCATAACAAAGCCAGATAAAAATAGCAATAGAAAATAAAATTACAGATCAATCTCCCTAATGAATATAGATGTAAAAATCCTCAACAAAAAGATTAGTAAACCAATCTAACACCACATTAAAAGAATTATACACCACAATTAGGTGGAGTTTTTTTTTGTCATGGGCAGGCACCGGGAATCAAACCCAGGTCTCCTGCATGGCAGGTGAGAACTCTGCCAGCTGAGCCACCATGGCCCACCCAATAAATTAGAATTTATCCCAGATATGTAAGGGTGGTTTAACATAAGAAAATTAATTAATCATTGTCAAATCATTAAGAAAACAAAGGACAAAAAGCACATGATCCTCTCAATTAATTTCAAAAAAGGCATTTGACAATCTAGCACCCTTCCTGATAAAAACACTTAGAAAACCAGGAATAGAAGGAAACTTCTTTAACATGATAAAGAGAATATATGAAAAACTCACTGCTAACATCATCCTCAATGGTGAAAGACTGAGAGCTTTCCCCCTCTGATCAAGACCAGATGCCTATTATCACCACCATTATTCAACTTTGTACTGTAAGTTCTAGCTAAAGCAATTAGGCAAGAGAAAAAAATAAAAGGCATCCCAATTGGAAAGGAAAAAGTGAAGCATTCCCTAATTGCAGAGACACAGTCCTACAGACAGAAAGTCCTAAAAAGCTACAGCAAGGCTATTAGAGCTAATGAATGAATTTTGCAAAATGCTGGGGTATAAGATCAACATTCCCAAATCAGCAATGTTTCTATACACTCATCATGAACAATCTGGAGAGGAAATAAGAAAAAATCCATTTACAATAGCAACTAAAAGAATCAAAGACCTAGGAATATAGATGTAAAAATCCTCAACAAAAAGATTAGTAAACCAATCTAACACCACATTAAAAGAATTATACACCACAATTAAGTGGAGTATTTTTTTGTCATGGGCAGGCACCGGGAATCAAACCCAGGTCTCCTGCATGGCAGGTGAGAACTCTGCCAGCTGAGCCACCATGGCCCACCCAATAAATTGGAATTTATCCCAGATATGTAATCTAACCAAGTATATAAAGGACTTGTACACAGAAAACAAGAAAGCATTACTAAAAGATATCAAAGGAGATCTAAATACCCAGAAGGACTTTCTGTGTTCATGAATTGGAAGACTAAATATTGTTAAGGTGTCAATTATACTCAAAATGATACATAGATTCAATGCAAACACAATAAAAATTCCAACATCTTTCTTTGCAGAAATGGAAAATCCAATTGTCAAATTTATTTAGAAGGTAAAACTCCTAGAAGAAAATGTACGGAAACATCCTCAAGATCTAGGATATTGGGTGCATGGGTAGTTCAGTGGCTAGAATGCCCACCTTCCATGCGGGAGACCCAAGTTTGATTCCCAGACCATGCACTCCCCCTCTTCCCCTCCAAAAAATCTAGTGATAGGCGGTAGTTTCCTAGACCTTACACCTACAGTATAAGCAACAAAAGAAAAAACAGATAAATGGGACCTCCTCAAAATTGAATACTTCTGTGCTTCAAAGGACCTTGTCAAAAAGGTGAAAAGGCAGCTGACTCAATAGGAGAAAATATTTGTAAACCATATATCTGATAAAGGTTTGACATCCAGAACATACAAAGAAATCCTGCAACCCAACAATAAAAAGACAAATAACTCAATTTAAAAATGGGCCAAAGATATAAAAAGACATTTTTCCAAAGAGAAAATAGAAATGGCTAAAAACACGTGAAAAGATATTCAGCTGTACTAGCTATGGCAGAAATGCAAATCAAAACCACAATGATATATCTCACATCTATTAGAATGGCCATTGTTAAATAGACAGGAAACTACAAGTGTAGGAGAGGATGTGGAAAAATAGAAACACTTATTCACTGCTGGTGGGAATGCAAAATGGTACAATTGCCTTAGAAGGTGGTTTGGCGGTTTCTCAGAAAGCTAAGTATAGAGTTGCCCTGTGAACTGACCATTCCGCTATTCAATTTATAGTGAGAAGAACTGAGGGATGCAGACAGACATTTGCACACCAATGATCATAGTGACATTATTCACAATTGCAAAAAAAATAGAAACAATCCAAGTTTCCATTCATCAACCGGTGAATGGGTAAACAAAACATGGTATATACATACAATGGAATAATACTCAGCGGTGAAAGGGATAAAGTCCTGAAGCATGTGACAACAGCAGAGATGAAACTTGAGGACATTATGTTGAGTGAAATAAGTCAGTCACAAAAGGACACATATTGTATGATCTCACTAATGTGAACTAATTATACTATGTAAACTCATGGACATAGAATCTAGAATATAGGTTACCAGGAGATGGAGTAAGGCTAGAGAATGTGGAGCAGTTGCTTAAGCTATGCAGAATTTTTAACTTGGTTGGATTTAAATGAGTGGGAATGGATAGAGGAGATGGCGGCACACTATTGTGAGTGTAATTAACCGTGCTGAACTGGGTTTGAGTGTGATTGACAGGGGAAGGTTAGAGTCATGTATGTCAACAGAAGGAAAACTAGAGGTTAAACTTGGAAATGTATAACTCAGCAAACCTTTTGGTAGATGATGACTGTGATTAACAGTGCAAATATAAAAAATTTCCTCCATGGAAAAAAAAAGTAATGACTTTAACCAATATGCAAAGTTTGATTATAGTAGAATTTCAATACTACTTCCTACTGTAACAGAAGGGAGAAATGCTGGGTCAGACTTTCATGATTCTCATTTTTTGTGTTGCCAGCCTGTCTTGCTTGCTTGTGTTTGAATTTACAATGTTAAATCTCTGCTGTTGAAAAATTTCATAACCCAATGTCTGTTCAGTATTAATTATTCATCATACTTATTCTCCTTCTCCCTACCTCGACTCTCCTTTTGCTAAGAACTTAATTGTTCATGGAACACAGGAATAATTTTTTTCTTTTTCTATTCTTCAAATACAATTTTATTGAAATATATTCATATTTCATATAATCATGCAAAGCATACAATCAATTGTTCATAGTACTATCCTATAATTATACATTCATCACCACAATTTTTCAGCATTTTCATTATTCAAAAAAATAAAAGTGAAAAAGAACACCCCAAATATCCCATGTCCCTTACCACTACCCCTATTATTTATTTATTTTTTGTCCTGATTTTTGTACTCATCTGTCCAGATACTGGATGAAAGGAATGTCAGCCGCAGGTTTTCACAATAACATGGTCACACTGTAAAAGCTGTATACAATCATCTTCAACAATCAAGGCTACTGAAATACAGTTCAACAGTTATAGGTATTTCCTTCTAACTATTCTAATCCACTAAATACTAAAAAGTGATATCCATATACTGCATAGGAATAACCTCCAGAATTACGTCTTGACTCTATTTGAAATTTCTCAGCACTGAAACTTTATTTTATTTCATGTCTCTTTCCCCTTTTGGCCAAGAAGGCTTTCTCAATCCCACAATGCTGGGTGCAGGCTCATCCTCAAGAATCATGTCCCACATTACCAGGGAGAATTACACCCCTGTGAGTCATGTCCTATGTAGGGGGGAGGGCAGTGAGTTTACCTGCCTAGATGGCTTCGAGAAAGAAGCTACATCTGAGCAACAAAAGAGGTTCACTGGCGGTGACTCTTAGGCATAACTATAAATAAGTTTACCCTATCTTTTGCAGGAATAAGTTTCATCAGGGCAAGCTACAAGACTGAGGGCTCAGCCTATTGAAATGTAATCTCCAATGCCTGTGGGAATATCAGGAATTCTCCAGGTGGGGAAGTTTAATATTTCCATATTTTTTCCCAGTCACTCAAGGGTGCTTTGCATACTTTTTATTCTCTGCCCAAATTACTCTGGGATGTATTGGGTCATCACACTAACCTGTACAAACCAACAAGATCTTACTCCCTATTCACGTTTCCATGTGATTATGATGTTTGAATAAACTGACCATATAAGAAAAATCAGATAATGTACTACAGAAAATATAAATTTTGTACCAAATAAACATCTCTTCCTTTGGTTTCACACAGTAATTGAAGTTTTAAAACACAGTCAATATCATCCTTTACCCTAGGAATAAGTTTTAATATGAGTTAAAAAAAAAATTATATTGAAGGGTAATGGGCCCCAAATAGACAAAAGGATAAAGTTGAAGGACTCTCACTCTTTGATTTTAAAACCATTACAAAGTTACAGTAATCAAAACAGCATGGTACTGGCACACAGACAGAAATATAGACCAATGGAATTGAACTGAGAGTTCAGAAATAACCTCTCACATCTATAGCCAACTGATTTTTCACAAGGGCGTCAAGTCCACTCAATGGAAAGAGCATAGTCGCTTCAACAAATAGTGTTAGGAAAACTGGATGTCCATATGCAAAACAAAGAAGATAAACTCCTACATCACATCATATACAGGTCTTTGATTTAGGATCAAGACCTAAATATAAGAACCAAGACTCTAAAAATCCTAGAAGAAAACGTAGGAAAGCGTCTTCGGTACCTTGTATTAGTAAATGGTTTCTTAGACTTTATACCAAATGTATGAGCAAGAAAAGAAAAAAATAGATAAATGGGATTCATCAAAATTAAAAACTTTTGTGCATCAAAAGACTTTATCATGAAAATAAAAAGACAATCTACAAAACGGGAGAAAATATTTGGAAACCACATATTTGGTAAGGGTTTAATATCCAAAATACATAAAGAATTCTTACAACTCAAGAACAAAAAGTCAACCCAATTTGAAAATTATTATTCAGCCATGAAAAGGAATGAAATTCTGGTACCTTCTACAACATGGATGAAACCTGAAGACATCACGTTGAGTGAAGTAAGCGAGACACAAAAGGACCCATATTGTATGAGCTTGTCGATACGAAATAATTAGAATAAACAAACTCATAGAGTCAAAACTGGAATACGTTACCAGAGGCTGGTTAGGGTTAGGTCAGGGGAGTTAATATTTAATTGGTACAGAGTCTCTGTTTGGGGTAATGGAAAAAAATTTTATAATGTCTTGTGGTGATAGTAGCACAATACTGTGAATGTCATTAACAGCACTAAATGCTATATTTGAAGTGATTAGAAGGGGAAATTGTAGGTTGTATATATGTTACCAGAATAAAATGTTTCAAAAAGTCATATAATCGTGCAACATCGTGAACCCTAATGTATACTATGGACTATAGTTAATTGCAGAATTATAATAATATTGTTTCAATCAATTGTAACAAAAGTAACACACTAATGCAAAGTGTTAATAATCAGGTGAACTGTACATTGGAGGTGTTATGTTTCTGGGATTGCAGGATTATTTAGTTTATATAAGTCCTTATTTATCTTAAAATCAATTAGGATGAGATCCTTTAAGGAATTTTAGAAGTTAATTTGGTAATACCATCCAGATGTAAAAAGCATTATATATGGTATAACATATATACATATATACACATAAAGACAGACAAAAGCAGAGCTTATAGCCTCAATTCTAAAAATTCCAGCCATGTGTTAGCCATAAACAGAGAAAAACAAAACCCACTAATTTAAATAAAAGTCCTGCCTTTTATTTTTGTCTCCATTTTATATTTTTTATGAAGGCTATATTTCTGGAAGATGTGACAATTTGACGTTATTTTCCTAATATGAGGACTAAAGCTTCAACACCAATATTTGTTGAGTGGGACTTTTCCTTGCTCCTTTTCTTCGTTTTAGATTTTCTTTCTCCTGATATGTAATCTTATGGAGGCCGTGGGAAAAAATTTGGGCTAAGAACCAAGGAGAGACCAAGAGCACATCTGAGTGTCTCCATAGTCCATTGGAATCAATAAAGTACTGATGTTTCCAATTAACTTTTCAGGGTCAAATCGTTCCTTTTGGGATGCCATACTCCCTTGAGAGCCCCATTGGGAGAAAGGAGCTGAAGTTAGAGTGACTGTGGGATGTTGAGGGGCTACAGGGGGAAGGAAAGAATTAAAAGATGCTAAAGGGAAGGCTGGAACTGGTATAGTAGGAAGGAGGAGGGTGGTGAGAGAGGGGAGAGGTTTTAGATGGGACAATCTGGGTAGATCTCAAGTTTCTCAAAGAGACCATTGTGGTTGTGGGGAGTCCTTAGACAAACTGTGCCACGTGGGAACAAATTGTACAAGAGTTGGTTCCTTAGGGAAAGTATGATCTTGAGGGGCCTTCAGAGGCAGAGTACCAAAAGATTGGGAACTGCCTATAATGAAGGAGGGGTCTAAAATAGCACTTAAAATTTAATACCCCAACAAAATATGAAAATAAAAATTTTACATGAGATGTCAACAAAAAAGCAGAAAAGAAAAAGACTTCACAAAAAAAGAGCAAGGATGCTTGCCTGCCATGCCCGAGGACCTGGGTTTGATTCCCCGTGCCTGCCCATGGGAAAAAAAAAAAAAAAAAAAGAGCAAGGAAGAGTCCCCTTAAATTGGAATGGGTGAGAGAGGAGCTGAGAAGAATCCTGCTCAGGGAAGGGGTCAAGGAGAAGTAACCAAGAATTGCACTCAGTGGAAAAAGCCAGGGATTAAAAAAAAAAACAAAAAACTTCTACACAGGAAATTTCTTGCTACTTGGAAGCCAGGAAAACCATTCAATAGAGTCAGGGATGATATCCTCACAGGAAAGAGCCAAGAAGTCTACTGTCCAGAAAGCTTCTCACTCAAACCAAAAGAGTCAGGGAGTGAATCCCACTTAGTGAGAACTCAGTATGCAAAAGTGTACTCTCAAAGCTTCAAATTCAAGTCTTCAGCATGCTTTAGTGGGCAAACTCTCCAGAGAACAAGATCAGGAATTGGGAGTTCTCCAAGCCCTAAACATACGGTACACCTGAGTTAAGCCAATTAAGTGGTCCAGGTGGATATTCTGATTATATCCAAGTCAGAGCACCATTAACTAATAAAGAAAAAAAAATCACTAGTTAATTAAAAAAAAAAGCTTAAGTTTTTACAGTTTTTTGCGTAATGTTTCCTTTGTAAAATAGTAAGGATTTTAAATACATACTGAATATCCAGGAGTCGTTGCTTCCATTCTGTATTTAATTGGAGTGGTGCCTCAAACGAGGTGCTCTGTGCTGGGATTTTATTCTCTAATTCCTGAAAAAAAAAAACAAGATCAAAGATCATAAAGTCAAATAAAATGCCAGAGGGAATGGGGAGTTAGTGTCTTATTGGTGGTTTGTTTGGAGCTGTGGGGAAATTTTGATAATGGAAGGCACAACTTTGTGAATGCAATTAATATCCCTGAACTGCATACTGGAAAGTGACTAAAATGGAAATTTTATGTTG
Organism: Myrmecophaga tridactyla; assembly: GCA_004026745.1. NCBI lineage: Eukaryota > Metazoa > Chordata > Mammalia > Pilosa > Myrmecophagidae > Myrmecophaga > Myrmecophaga tridactyla. The sequence continues at coordinate 14,847 of PVIY010028814.1, read as the reverse complement.
TATATATATTACCAGAATAAAAACAACAATACCAACACTGAACTCTACAGCACAAGGAGTGGACCCTGATATAAACTGTGGACTATGGTTGAAAATACGCCAGGGCAATACTTGGTGAACTTCATGATTGGGACTTTTCTTGAAAATTACATTATTTTAATTTTTCTTTTTTTTTCAGCTTTGTCTGAGTCCATCAAGATGAAATCACATTTCAACCAGTTATTTTTTCTGAAACAGTCCACATTGTTACATGACATGGTCAGGCAAGTAACATGAGTTCAAAGAATTCTACAAGAACTGTTTCATTTTTTTTTTTGTCTTACATGTATTGATCAATTTTAGTTCATCTAAAGGAAAACTCACCTACCATCCTATCCAGGAAATGTATTATATTTTTTTATTCGGGAGAAAAAGCTAATAATAACTACCGACGTTTGAAGTTATTTGCAATGTACTAGATAGGTTATTGGACATTTTACAGGTGGAATTTTATTTAATCATTTGTTATAAAAATGGTCACAAAGTCTTTAGAGTTGTTTTCATCAAGAAGTGGCAGCCACAGCAATTATTGTATGGTCTCATTTAGAAAACACTTATAAGAAAACCAGGCCCTAGGTTGTAAGCTCCTGTAGCAGTCACATTTTGTTTGGAGTGATAATTATTATTTCTGGATTTTTAGAGGCTGTTTTATATATGTATAACCTGGTATTCAGAGAAAAGAATGAAGGCGATCAGGTCCCTGAACACAGGGATAAGGAACACATTGTCTATATTTTAGAACCTCATCTACTCTTTGAGACAAAAGGAAAAAAGTTTAAATTTTCTGTAGCACATAACTCAACCTGTTGAGCTAACTCAACCTGTTGGCATAGCTCATTTAAACAGGTGAAACACAGGGAGCCCAGAATAAGAATGAGGACCTTTAATCCTGTATAGCTTAAAGTAATGCCTGGATATATCCTAGAATCTATTAAACAGATAAATAAAAAATATTGGCAAAGTTCTTTGAGGGATAGAAGAAAAAATATGGAACTATTAAACTTTACCATCAGGGAAACCCCTGATACTGTGTCAAACATCAGGGACACCCAAATCAATACATCAAGTCCTTGATCTTGAGGCTTGCCCTTGTGAAGCTTATGTAGGTAGCAGAGAAGCTTAGCCTACCTATAGGTATGCCTAAGAGTTACTTCTGGAGGACCTCTGTTGTTGCTCAGATGTGTCCTCACTCTCTCTAAGCCCAACCCAGCAAGTGAAATCATTGCCTTCCCCCCTAACTGGGATATAACATCCAGGGGTGAAAGTCTCCCTGGCAAAATGGGAGATGACTCCCAGGGATGAATCCAGCCCTGGCACCATGGGATCAACAATTCCATCTTGACCAAAAAGGGGAAAAGAAGTGTAACAAATAAGGCAGCAGTGGCTGAGAGAGTTCAAATAGAGCCAAGGCGCTGCTCTGAAAGTTGCTCTTATGCAAACTTTAGTTAGATCTTGCTACCTATCATAACTTGCCAAACCCCAATCAAAACCATTCCAGCCAATCCCAAAGAATGCCTAGGGCAATATATAAGATTCTACAAAGGTTCTATGCACTAGGGTAACTTTCAGAAACCTACAATCCCCTGATGGGTCCCTGAAGCAGATAAGTCCTGAAATCTAGAGAGGCCAGCCTTTCCAGAACATCAGCTTACACCATCTCCCTACCCCTTATTATTGAAAGTCCTTCCAACATGAAAAAGGTAGAATGGGCATAGCCCTTTGATCTTTGGGAGAAAGATCAAAGATGATGATGGAGTTATACAGAGAAGGTAGGGTTTAACAAACGAGTATGAGTGTTGAATCATTATATTGATATTTCTTTTAGTCTCCAGATCTTAGAACAGCTAGAAGTAAAAGCCTAAAATTGTGGAACCGTAACCCATCCAAAGTTCAAAATCTGTTCTACAACTAATTGTTTTACTGTGCATTGAAATTAACTGCTTTTTTGTATATGTTATTTTTCACAAAAAAAGAAAAAAAAAACGATAAAAAAGTATGTATTCCCTCTAGCCTCCAGTGTTCTGGATCAGCTAGAAGGAAAAATCTGAGATGACGGTATGGTAGCCCATGACAAACTCTGAGATCTGTCCTGTAACTACTTGTTGAAGAGTGCTTTGAAAACTATTGCTTTTTTATTTTTTTGCTGTGTATGTTATGTTATATTACACAATAAAAAATTTTTTTAAAAAATGAGTGAGAGACACAGGACAGAGATTGCTCAGCCAGTTGGAAATTGGACCAAGAGAGCCCCACACCCACACTTACATGTCCTACAGGATTAAAAAAAAAATTAAGTGGCAGCCACAATTGCCAAAAGAAGCAATCCAAGTGTCCATCAACCAATAAATGGATAAACAAAAGGTGGCATATTCACACAATAGAATATTATTCAGCATTAAAAGGAATGAAGTTCTGGGGTACGAGGGTAGTTCAATGGTAGAATTCTCACCTGCCATGTGGGAGACCTGGGTTTGATTCCCGGCCCATGCACTTCCCTCCAAAAAAAAAGAAAAAATCTACTCATGATGCTGCAATAACAGGATTTTCACACGGAAAAAGAGTGAAATGTGGTACCCACCATACAGCTTAAAAAAAAAGAAAAGAAAAGAAATGAAGTTCTGGTTCAGGTGAAAACAGGGACAAACCTTGACGGCCCTGTAGCATGAAATAAGCAGAGACAAAAGGACAAATATGGTTTGATCTCACTGATATGAACTGATTAGAATAAGCAAACTCAGTGGGCTAGAATCTAGAATATAGGTTTACCAGGGCCTTGACTGTGGGCAAGGGATGGGTAGCTAATGCTTAAATTGCACAGAATTTCTATTTGGGTCAATGATAAAGTTTTAGAAATAGATGGTGGTGATGGTAGCACATCATTGTGAGTATTAGTAGCACTGCGTGATATACATGAATGCGGTTAAAGGGGAAATTTTAGGTCGTATAGATGTTAATAGAATAAAAATTAAAAGAAAAAAACCTAGGACTATACAGCAGCAACAAAACCAAAGAAGTGGTGGCCAAGTCCCTTCCCACAAGTGACTCCGGGCTGGCTCGTGGCTGGCTTTGGCCATAGCATGGGGTGGGAGGTGGTGCGGGTCCGAAGCCTAAACCGTAAGAGGCTTTGCAGCTTCCCCTTCACACTCAAGTCATCATGTAGAGTGCTGGGTCTCCTGCTGGAGAGGCCGCACTGAGCTGACAGCCAGCTCCAGCCACCAGATGTGTGATGAGGCCGCTTGGATCATCCAGGTCCATCTGAATCTCTGAATGACTAAAACTGCACCAGCCACCCCAGCTAAGGGAGTGACCTCCCAAGCCCCAGGCCCCCTGCCCAACCACAAGTCTGCCTTCTGTCTCTACCGATTTCCCTTTCTAGACATTGCACATAGATGGAATCATATACTATGCAGTGCTTTGTGAGAGGCTTCTTTAACTTAGTCTAATGTTGTAACGGACGACAGAGATGTGTGCAGAAATGTATCTCCAATGCTGTTCAGTAAAGGGTTACATAGAATAGCAACGTCAAACCAGAAACAACCTAGCTTTCCAATGATGAGTTCATAATTGTACCTTTTTAGAAAAATTATGAAATTGTACAGAAATGTTAAGTGACACAGGAAAATTTTACATTTTTATATTTATACTAAGCAGACAAAAACATTCTAAAATGGTATTATAATATGATCTCATTTTACAACACAATCATACACAATTCATTTAAAAATGTCAACAGCAGTCCTGAGGGTAGGATTATGGATAATTCGTATTCTCTTCCACACACTTTTTCGTGCTTTTATGTACTTTACAGCAAGCATTTATTACTTTTGCCATTAAAAAAAAAAACCCACAATTTTAAATCAGAAGAAAGAAAAGGAAATGAAGGCAGCTATGTGTACACTGCCTTAGTTGTGGATTGTTTTAGTTTACCTGAGCTGCTATCACAAATAGCATACCGCAGGTTAGCTTAAACTACAGGAATTTATTGTTACAATTCTGGAGGCTAGAAGGCTTGCCTTTTTCCTGCAGTCCATAAATCCTATGCTGGTTTGCATCTCGGTTTCCCATCACAAATACCCTTTCTTTTCTCTTCAGCTCTGATTTCCGGCTTCCAGCTCTTTATAAAACCTCCAGTAACCTCGCTCCCCTACCCCCACCCCCACCCCCACCCCCTTCGATTGGGCTGCACGTTAACATTTTTAAGAGGTCCTGTTTACAATGCATTCACGTTTACAGGAATACAGATTAAGATTAAGAACGGGGGGGGGGGCGTTACATAATTGCACCTAACACACACATTTTGGGTGACTGCTTATAATGTTTCACCAAGGAATTAGGTTGGAGGATTAAATTAGCTTGTTGCAAACTCTGAAAGGAACAGCCAGGCTGGGGTTTCTTACCAGCAAGCCAACAAAGGATTACCGGTTGCCTGGGGCTGCAGGTGAGAAGGTGGAAAGGGAGCCAAGCAACTGCAAATAGCTCCCCCCACCCCCCACACACATACCTGTTTCTTTGGGAAATGTTCTAAATTTAGATCACAGTGATAGTTGAACAATGCTGTAAATTTACTAAAAATCACTGAATTGCATGCTCAAAAGGAATGAATTGTACTACATGTAAATTATACCCTAATAAAGCTGTGAAGACAAAAAGGAAATGAAAATCAAAAGACAATAAAAACGAATCAGTTATAGGATGATCTGCTTGAAGAAAAAAAAAATGTGTTAACATCAGGGGTGGCTGGCTGCAGGACTTTTATAAAGGGAATCTGGGCAGTGCCGATTTTCCAGGAGGCATCCGGCGCAGTTCCAGGTCACACAGACCCGACCCTGGAGCAGTTCAATCGCCTGAGCAGATGTATCCTGTAGGCCCTGCAGATACATACCAGGGTGTCTGGACTTGATGCAGGCTGCTAGCCATGGCCCTCCCTGAAGTCCAGCTGACATTTTTGGAGTGCTTACTGTGTCCCATGTATGATCCTAGGAATTTTAGTGTATTATCCCATTTAGCGCATTAAACAACTCTCGACACGGGTACAAGTATGGCCTCCATTTTACAGATGAGCACCTGGAGGCACAGAGAGGTTCAGCACCTTGCCCAAGGTAACACAGCTAGGAAGCAGTGAATGTGGGACTAAGCCAGGTAGTCTGGTTTCAGAAACCACATTTTTAATGTATTTTGCTATTGTTACCACAAAGGTGGGGGATTCTTTTGTCCAATGCACTCATATGACCAATTCCTGAGACAACTGGGGTTTCAAAGAGAGAAAAAGTTTATTTCCAGGCATGCAATAGGAGATCAGATGGCTTAACGACTTAAAATATGTCTCCGGAACTGCAGTATTTCTGATAGTTTTATAGAATTAAAAGATGGGCAGCTGTCAATGGCTGAGAGATTCCAAACAGAGTCGAGAGGTTATCCTGGAGGTTATTCTTACGCATTAAATAAATATCACCTTGATAGTCAAGATGTAATGGAGAGGCTGGAGGGAACTGCCTGAAAATGTAGAGCTGTGTTCTAGTAGCCATGTTTCTTGAAGATGATTGTATAATGATATAGCTCTCTCAGTGTGACTGTGTGATTGTGAAAACCTTGTGTCTGATGCTCCTTTTATCTACCTTATCAACAAATGAGTAAAACATATGGAATAAAAATAAATAGTAGGGGGAAAAATGTTAAAATAAATTTAGATTGAAACGTTAGTGATCAATGAAAGGGAAGGGTAAGGGGTATGGTATATATGAATTTTTTTGTTGTCTTTTCTTTTTCTGAATTGATGCAAATGTTCTCAGAAATGATCATGATGATGAATATGCAACTATATGATGTGAATTACTGATTATATATGTAGAATGGAATGATCATAAGTTAAGAATGTTTGCATTTGTTGTTTTTTAAAAAAAAAATTTAAAATTAATTTAAAAAAAGATGGGCAACTTTTAGGATAATGAGCAGAGTGGCCTCAGGTGATGTAATTACTGAGATGTGCAGATTGATTACATGCGACCAAGCATGTATGTAAGAAAATGGCGACCTTAATATGATGATGGTGTGATTTTTGTATTATAATGAGCGTAGGCGACTTGTAGGTTGTAAGTCTAAGCTACTGCATGTCAGGTGGGCCCATTTGGTTAGATCCAGTCTTGGTTCTCAAGATAACTTTGGACTTGGGGTGGGTTTAGTTCTGGGCTGACCCAGGACCCTTCATTAATAAGCATTAGGGGTTGTCTTTAGTGATTACAAGACTCTAAAGTTGAAAAACTGGGTAAATGAGTACAAATGAAGGTTAGTCACGAGGTTTTTACAATCACAGAGGCAGAAGATAAAGGCTATACAGTCATTATCAGAGATCAAGGCAGTTGGATTACAATTCAGAGATTTCAGGTATTTCCCTCTGTCTCCTCCAATATACCAGAAAGCAAAAAGCAATGTGTAGTCTTCTTGATCAAAAGGGGGAAGAGAGAAATGAGAAAAAATAAAGTTTCAGAAGCTGAGAGATTTCAGAGTGGACAGGGTATCCTGGAGGCTATTCTTATGCATTATATAGATATTCCCTTTTTAGTTTATGGTGTATTTGGGGGGCTTGAGAGAAGTACCTGAAATTGATGAATTGTGTGCCAGTAGCCTAGATTCTTGAAGGCGATTGTATAAAGATATAATGTTTACAATGTAACTGTATGATTGTGAGACCCTTGTGTCTGATGCTCCATATATCCAGGGTATGGACAGATGAGTAAAACTTATGGATAAAAATACATAAATAAATAATAGAAGGGAGAAGGGTAAAATAAACTGGGTAGATGGAAACACTAGTGGTCAGTGAGGGGAGGTCAATAAGGGGTATGGCATGTATGAGTTTTCTTTTGATTTCTTTTTTTGGAGTGATGCAACTGTTCTAAAAAATGATCGTGGTGATGAATACACAACTATGTGATGATATTGTGAGCCATTGATTGTACACTATGTATAGAATGTATGTGTGTGAAGATTTCTCAATAAAAAAAGGGCAATGTCTATATAATGATTCAGTAATCAAAATCATCCCTTAAATCTTAATTTCTCGTTACACTCCCCCCCACCTCTTTTCTCCCTTTTAAGCCCCTCAGGCAGGTAGCCAGTATAATTAAATGCACTTTTCTCCACACTTATATAATCACACACTGTCATAGACACAGGCATGTGCGGTTCACGGTGATTGGTTACAGAATTGAGGTCACGTGACATTCCTCGCTCTTTCCCCGTCCTACATTTCTCACCCCATTCCTTACTGAAAGCCCACCGATTCACCTGCTCTACCTCTGGCTAACGTGGCTGCTGCTTCGCAAAATGTTTACAACAAAATGCTCTGATTTCCACGTCAACCCTGTACATGCACGTGTTCTCACTTCAGCCCCGGCAGATGCACCCCAGGCCCTGGGCCCTGGTGACAGAGGGTGACACCAACAAGCAGGCGGGACTCCAGACTCCTTGTTCCAGGTTTTGCTGGGGGCCGGCCTGCCTGGGGGACACCCATGGCTTCCCGTCCAGGTGGGAGAGCCCCCTCCATGGTAGGGTGGCAGGAGGGAGACAAGTAGCCGCTGAGCTGCCCGGGACAGCAGGGCTGTGGCTCTGTGGGGACAGAGGCATTGGGGTCCTTCCCAGGTGCTCTTCTGAGCTGCACAGCCCAGGTGGGCAGGCAGCGTTTTCTGGGAATATGATTTGTCTTCCTATTTTTATTATTATTATTTTTAAATTTTTTGGCACGGGCAGGCTCGGGGAATCGTACCCGGGTCTCCAACAAGGCAGGCAAGAACTCTGCCACTGCGCCACCATCGCACCACCCTGGCTTCCTATTTGGTATGCAATTAGGGACAGAAGATTAGGTAAAACAATAATACCCAACTCCTAATCTTATTGTGAGGACATTATCATTGCTATTTTGTTTTTTACTACTTCCCTCGATAGTGACGCGTGGGAAACTTGGGTTTGCTCAGAAAGCAGCCATTTTCATCCAAATGAACATTTGAATATTTGTCACTCGACAATACCAATTGCGAAAGTGTTTTCAAGGAGCTTACATGCGCCAAAAAAATTAATACCCACATGGCAATTCCTTTGTAAGTGCCATTTTAAGGTGTGGCTTTAACAATATTACTTTATTGTTATTTTTATTCACACAGTAAAATCCCCCCCTTTATTTTTCTTTTTGGCCCAGGGATCCTGCTGTACTACTGTCTCGCCACCAGGTGGCATAAATTGGAAGTCTGCCTTCTACTGCCTAGATTTTTTGTTTTTCCTAACAATAAAGTCTTTTCTCTCTACCTTTCCTGAATTTTTGGCTGTGCATTATGCAGGATGGCATTAGTGCATTAAATATTAAGCATTAATGTAATAAATACTTAATATTTATAACTTGCCAGGACCTAGGACTACAGCTGAAGAATATAGAGACACATGAGGCAATTGTATAAGCAGTAATAAAGAAAAAATTTAAAAACACAAATTATTTATAGAACACCTAGGTCCTTGGGACACACTCATAAACAAAACAAAGATTTCTGCTCTTCTAGAGTTTACATTCTAGCAAAGGAGATCTGCCGAAAAGAATGCATCCAATAAATAAGTTAATAAGTTTGAAAGTTAGTGCAATGAAGGAAAAAAAAATAGTTCAGGGTTAAAGGAAATAGACATGCTGGGAGGTGGGGATTGCAACTTTAAATTGGGCGGTCAGGGTGGATCTTTCTAAGAAGGTGACCTTAAGCAAGACCTGCTGGAGGTGAGTAGGTGAGCACTGGACAGAGGGAAGGGCTGGGGCAGAAGCCGTTTAGTTGGCTGGCTGGAGGAAGGGCAGGTGGCAAGGGAACCTGAGGCCTAGAAAGTGAGGGGACAGGCTGCAGGAGAGTCATGCAGGAGGTCCCGTCTCCTCTAGGGCCTTGCAGGTAGCCATAGGACTTTGGCTTTTCCCTCCGGGGGACCTGGGAGCTATCCCAGGATTTGAGCACCTGCATCCTCAGGGCCTAACTCACAATTTTTTTAAACATAACAACACACTAACATGAACATTCTTACCATATGATCATTCCATTCTTTGTATATGATCAATAACTCACAATATCATCACATAGTTGCATATTCATCATCATGATCATTTCTTAGAACATTTGCATCAATTCAGAAAAAGAAATAAAAAGAAAAACAATCATACATGCCATCCCCCTTACCCCTCCCTCTCATTGACTGCTAGTGTTTCCAGGTACCCAATATATTTTAGCGTTTGTTTCCCCTATATTTTTTCTATACGCCTTACCACTCCCTTTCATTGCTCACTAGCATTTCAATCTGTTAAATTTATTTTAACATTTGTTCCCCCTATTATTTATTTATTTTTAATCCCTATGTTTTACTCATCTGTCCATAGGTAGATAAAAGGAGCACCAGACACAAGGTTTTCACAATCACACAGTCACATTGTGAAAGCTATATCATTATACAATCATCTTCACTAACACATTTTTAAAGGAGCTGGCGTGTTGAGAAACATATTGCTAAAATATGTTGAAAACATCATTGGCATCACAGTTTGCCAAGGCTGCTATCACAAATAGCAGGCACTGGTTGGCTGAAACAGGGATTTATTGTCTCACAGTTTGGGGACAAGAAGTCAAACATCAAGGTATTGGCAGGAAGGTGACAGCACCTGTGTATGCGGCGGTCTGGCTGTGGCTGGCTGGTAGGCCATGACTCAGTCTCTGCCTCATCCCACAGCGGCCGACGGCCTCAGTCTCCTACTCTCTTCCTGTGTCCGAATTTCTTCTGACTCGAGTCACATGGACGAAGGCCCACCTCATTCAGTGTGGCCTCACCGCAACTGACGCCGCCTTCAAAGTTCCTACGTACAAATGGGTCACGCCCGCAGGACTGGGGTTAGGCCCTGCAGAGGGGCATGATTCCATCCAAACCCACTGGTCGTGACGCAGTGCGGTTCCACTTACGTAGAGAACAAGGCCATGGCTGTTGTTTAATATGCTCAACCAGGGTGAACTTAAATGTTTGGAAAGGGACAGAGGGGATGGTAGCACGTTACTGTGAGAATAATGACCCATGCTGAATGATGTGTGAGTGTGGTGGAAAGGGGAGTTTAGAGTTGTGTATGTCACTAGAAGGAAAGCCGGAGGCTAAGACACGGGAATTAGTAGCACAGTGGATCTGGTGGAGGGCAATGTCTGTGATAACTGTTCAAATATAAGACGTTCTTTCATGCACTAGAGCAGATGCACAATACTAATATAAGGAGTTAATTATAGAGGGTGTATGGGGGAAAATGCACCCAACTGCAAACAGTTAACAGTAGTATCTTAATATGCTTTCACCAAGAGTAACAAATGTACCACCCCAATGCCATGGGCCACTAATATGGGAGAATAAAGAGTATAGGAGGATTAGGGTTTTCTTTTATCTTTTTCTTTCTTTGTATTGAAAATGTTCTAAATTGGATCATCGGGCTGTATGCACAAGCACGTGATGATACTGTGAAGCAGTGTATACACTTTGGATGGTTTCTATGCTATGTGAAAACATCTCAGTAAAATCGTGTTAAAGATAATAAGGCCTTGTATGTGGAGAAAATGTTCGTATATAAAGCACATCTCTATGTATAACTAGTAGTGAATACCCAGCAATGGCCTGGAAAGGCCATTACAAATTTCAATAGAAAGTAGTGAGTTGGGAAGGGATGAAAGTGGAGCTTTTTGGTCTTTACTATTTATAAAGTTTGCCTTTTTTTTTTTTTAGCTTAAGCATGTTTTCCTTTTGCAATGGCAAAACAATACCTGCAAAGTCATGGCTAACTTCCTGATTTGGAGGAGAAAGTAATACACATGGGAAATAAACAATAACCTTCTGTCTTTTTTTGTCTCTGTGAAGTTATTTATGTGTCCATCACATGATAGGCCCTATATATAGGGGACAGAGTGAAAATATTTGAAATAATTCCTCCTGTCAAGAACATTTTTGAAGACAGAAAACTAGGAATAGGGACTGTTCTCTCTCCCTGTTAAACCCAACGTAATGGCAATAAAGGAATTAGTTGTTGAGATACGAACCTATGTCGCCAACTAAAACAGCAAAGAAAAAACATATTAGGTGGGCCGCGAAGTGGTCTTACAAAGAGTAGGTTTTGTTTTGTAAGCATGAGCTCTCCAACACATACAACTTAGAGAAAGAAAATGTGTGCAGATGGAATCAGGACACAGAGGCCGGTAACTGGGTGTGGTTGCGAGTTGTAGTTGCTTGGTTCCCCCAAGCTCCTCGTGGCGAGGTCCCCAGATGGTGGGACGCTGTCCTCCCCGGGTTTATGAAGCCTCTTATACCCTCCTCAAACGAACATCTTCCTTTCAGGTACCCTCCATCCCCAGTCTCCAGGTAACCTCTCTGCTCAGTTTTGTAGACGTCATTGCCTTGTTTTCATTCATAGTTTACCGTGGACTTAGGAAAGCTATGAAAGGAAAAAAAATTAAAATGTTGCCCTAATTAGATGAACACTCCCAGAGGAAAATGACCTTCAGAGTCTCCAGGACTTCGTCCAGCTCCAGCTTCCTGTGAGTGTCCAACAGTCCCTTTTGGGAAGACAAAGGGCAAAGTTCTGATTGAGTCCCGGTCAGTGAAGAGTTCACTACAGTTGGGGCATCTGGTAGGACTACTGGGTGGGCCAGAGAGGGCAATTCAGCAAAAATATGACCAGGGAGGGGCACAACACTGCCTTTTTTTCCCTTTATTTTCTGTTTCTAAGCTCACCATGGCTTCCATCAGATCTCAGGAGTGGGTCAAAACAGAACTTTTCCTTGGGGTATAAAGAATGTCCTTTGTTCATCTTTCTTTCTCTTTTTAATCTAGGTGTCTGTATCCACAGGACCTAAGGACTCACCTGTGGAGGATTAGGCCTTTCTCAGTCCTCTCTTGACCTTCATTTTAATCAGCTGCAGCTATCCAGCCCCAAAAGGCATCATCTCTCTCATCCTCCATTTCTCTCTGCCATCCCTCTTCTGGCTGTCATTAGCTCATACCCAGTGGGCTTTTGCTGGCTGATTTTCCTAGATTACTTAACCTTGGAGTTTGTCTGTCTTTCTTCCCATGGGATCGTCTTGTCCAAGACAGTGGTTTGCACAGATAGGCACTCAGTACCTAGAGGCTTGGGCTTGTGCTCTCATGAGATGAATGAACAAAACACTGTTGATTGATTAGTGACTACTGCTTGCTACTGTTGATGATAACTCAATCAGAATTAGAAACATGGGCCAACCCAACTTAGCACCTCAGAAAGGGAAAAAGTCTGAGACATCTGTCAAGAGTGGATCAGGTGAGTGGCTTTGTTTACCATTATAAGGACTAATGAAAGTGAGAAGGGGGCACAGCTGGTGCTGATGAGCAAAGAGAGGTCATCAGCCTGGCGCAGATGCAAGAGGCAAATGCTGGATTGCTTTATGATGTGTTGTGTTTATGACCATACATACCCAAAAACTAAAAATGGCCTTTATTATTGAAATTTTTGTAGTAAAATTTTTGCAGGATAGAGAGTATGGAACTGCCAATTCTCCGTTCTTTCCCCTTTGAAATAATTGCTTTTAAAATGCAATTTTTGAAAACCTGAATTATCTTAGCAATGCAACTATCCTATTGTGTTGGTTAAATTAGACTTCTTATTTCTATGAGCCACTTCTGGTTCACCCTTCTGTAGCATAATGAAAAACTTGGCTGGTTTTTGTCCCCAGTTCCTGGGAAAGGGATCTCTGGATCTTTGGAATTTCCTGTGATAGGACTGTCCTTTGTTCCTTTTGGAACCTGGTATAGGGTACAGGGGCGGGGGCAGCCACAGCAGAAAGACCAGCTGTGTGATTGGGGGATTGGGGATTTGAGCCATGGCATGTCAGCCTATTTCAGGCCACCTTCCCAATCTTGGGGTCATGCCTATATAAATAAACTCAGGACACTGGAAGCCCAGTACTTCCTCGATTGGTAAGATACATCTCTGTGCAGGAGGAATGACGACTTGATTCCATGTGGAGAAGACACAGAAGCTTGCTTTTGAGTCCCTCCCAAGCCTTGCCTTATGCATCTCTTCTTTTGGCTTGTTCCCTTTGACCATAATGACACTATAATCATAAGTATAGTGCTTTTAGTGAGTTATGTGAGCAGTTCTAGCAACAGCATGGTGGGAATCCCAAAATTTGCAGCCAGTTGGTCAGAAGTGTGGGTGACTTGGGCCCATGAACTTGTAGCTGGTACTGGACCTGTGGGACCTACCTATGTCCAGGTACAGTCAGAAGTGAATTGATTGAGTTACTGCAGGATTTGCAGTTGGTGTCAGAAGATATTGAGGTTGTAGAGGTTTCTGCAAAAAACTTATACCATCCCAAGATTTGCTCTTGCTCAAAACTTTCGGTAACTTTTTCTTGGCCCACAGAGTACAAATGCAAGGCTTGTTGCCCTCCAGCTACAATCTGTGCCTCAAGCTGTGTCCACCAATACTTTCCTTTCAGGAAGGCCTGATTCTGCCAGGGTGTTTTGTTTTATTTTGTTTTTTTGGTGCATGGTTCAGGAATTGAACCCGGGTCTCTCACATGGAAGGCGAGCATTCTACCACTGAACCACACGTGCACCCCAGGGTTTATTTTTTTGACATACTCGCATACAGTCCTTGACTCCCTTTCCACGCTATTCCCTCCACATGCTGTTCCCTTCTCATAGTCACAGCCCAGTTGTCAGAGCCCATCTCAAGAGCTGTTCTTATGATCTTCTCTGTCTCCTTATGACAGTCATCTCCCCTTTCAGAACTGCACTGTTAGTGTCCCTGTGTCTCCTCAATGGCATTTATTATTTTCCTTCTTGTCTGGTCATACTTGTCTTAGTTTCCCCAATTGTACATCACAGATAAGAAAATGCGTTCTCAAATCGAAACATTTCTTGCTAGCTGTAATGGCTTGAATTGTGTCCCCTCCAAAAAAGATACATTGAAGTTCTAACTCATCCTTTACCTATGATTGTGATCTTATTTGGAAATGTAAATCAGATTGATTGCAGATGTAATCAAGTGAAGATGAGGTCATACTGAATTAGGGTGGGCCCTAAGTCCAACCTCTGGTGTCTTTATAGGAGAAAGGAGCAGGAGATTCGGACACAGAGGTGTGTATGAAGGCCACGTGACCACAGAGGCAGAGGCTGGAGTGCTGCAGCTACAAGCCAGGAGACACCAGGACAGCCGGCAACTACCAATCGCTAGAAGAGGCAAGGCATATGTTCTCCCCTAGAGCCTTCAGAGGAAGCAGAGCCCTGCCAACCCTTTGACTTTTTGCTTCTGGCCTCCAGAACTGAGAGAATAAATTTCTGTTGTTTTAAGTCAGCAGTTTATGGTGATTTGTCATATTCTCCCAGCCCCTGGTAACCACTAATCTACTTTCTGTCTTTATGACCTTGCATATTCTAGATATTTTGTTTAAGTGTGTTCTAGTTTGCTAGCTGCCAGAATGCAACATACCAGAAATGGAATCGCTTTTCAAAAGGGGACTTTAATAAGTTGCTAGTTTATAGTTCTAAGGCCGAGAAAATGTCCCAATTAAAACAAGTCTATAGAAATGTCCAATTTAAGGCATCTGGGGAATGATACCTTGGTTCAAGAAGACCAACGATGTTCAATGTTTCTCTCTCAGCTGGAAGGGCACATGGCGAACATGGTGGCGTCTGCTGGCTTTCATATGGCTCTACCAAAAAAGGAATTCTCTCCAAAATGTTTCCTCTTTTAAAGGATTCCAGCAAGCAACTCCTCCATGGAAATCATCT
>PVIY010028813.1:0-32703 GCA_004026745.1 Myrmecophaga tridactyla | reverse complement strand
TATGTATAATCTTTTTTTCTCTATTATCGTTTTATTTCTTTTTCTGATGTCTTTTTATTTCTTTTTCTAAATCGATGCAAATGTTCTAAGAAATGATGAATATGCAACTATGTGATAATATTAAGAATTACTGATTGTATATGTAGAATGGAATGATATCTTAATGTTCTTTTGTTAAGTTTTTTAATTAATAAAAAACTTTATAAAAAATGTAAATGACAAAGTTCATTCTTGAGAGGCTAGGAACAAACCGGACTTTAGACAGTTTAGGGGTTACACTGAAATCCTTTTAAAGAGAACCTAAGAAACAATGAAAAAGTTTTGCTACAAATAAATTGTCCCATTCTTCAATTTACTTTAAACCCTGGATTAGCCCCACTTTTTAAAAAAATCTCCTATAAGCTCATTATAAGATTTCCTGAAATATGGTTCTATCTACTATGCAGGAAAGTTGAAGTGGGTCAAAAAGAAAGAATCGGGGACATGGTGGCTCCACTGGCAGAGTTCTCATCTGCATGCTGGGGACCCAGGTTCACTTCCTGGTGCCTGCCCATTTAAATAAATAAATAAATAAAATTTAAAAAATAAAATAAAATAAAAAAGAAAGAATTGGATGTACCATGAAGGGAAAAGAAGAAAAATAGGCAAAGAGGATGAATTACCAAGGATTCTTTCATTCAGAAAGTTATAGGAACAGCATCCCAGGGGTCAGGCTTTTCATAACAAGAAAGTTTAGAAAAACTTGTTGATATAATAAAGTGGAATCAGGAAGGAAGGGGCACTCAAAGAAGTCTTCAAAGAAATAATAGCAATCTAATGTATCTCTAAGTGGAGGAATACAGGTTGATGATGCATGGTTTTAGGAACTAAAATATAATTATATCTTTCACTTCATGGTAGATTTCATTTAAAAGTATAAAAATTAGGACACCTTTATAAAATACTGATTACACGTAAAAATACAAAAACAACTTGTATGAATAAAATAAAATATTTAGGAATACATTTAACTAAGGATACAAAAGACCTATACAAAGAAAACTACAAGAAATTGCTAAAAGAAATCACAGAAGACTTAAATAAATGGAAGGGCAAACCATGTTCATGGATTGGAAGACTAAATATAGTTATGATGTCAGTTCTACCTAAATTGATCTATAGATTCAATGCAATACCAATTAAAATCCCAAAAACTTATTTTTCAGAAATAGAAAAACCAATAACCAAATTTATCTGGAAGGGCAGGGTGCCCTGAATAGCTTAAAGTATCCTGAGAAAGAAAAATGAAGTCAGAGATCTCAAGCTACATGACTTTAAGGTGTATTATGAAGCTACAGTGGTCAAAACAGCATAGTACTGGCATAAAGATAGATATACTGACCAATGGAATCGAATAGAGTGTTCAGATATAGACCCTCTCATCTATGGACAATTGATCTTTGATAAGGCAGTCAAGCCAACTCACCTCAAACAGAACAGTCTCTTTAATGAATGGTGCTTTAAGAACTGGATATCCATATGGAAAAGAATGAAGGAGGACCCATATCTCACACCCTATACAAAAATTAACTCAAAAGAATCAAAGACCTAAACATTAGATCTATGAACATAAAACTTTGAGAAGAAAATATAGTGAAATATATTATAAAACTTGTAATGGGAGGCAGTTTCCTAGATCATATGCCCAAAGTATGAGCATTAAAGGAAGAAATAGATAAATGGGAACTCCTAAAAATTAAACACTTTTGTGCATCAAAGAACTTTACAAGAAAGTAAAAAAACAGCCTACACAATGGGAGACCATATTTGGAAACAACATATCAGATAAAGGTGTAGTATCCAGAATATATAAAGAGATTGTTCAACTCAACAACAAAAAGACAGACAAACCAATTACAAAATGGGCAAAAGACATGAACAGATACTTCTCAAAAAAGGAAATACAAATGGCTAAAAAGCACATGAAAAGATGCTCAACTTCCCTGGCTATTAGGGAAATGCAAATGAAAACCACAATGAGATCTCATCTCACACTGACCAGAATGGCCATTATCAATAAAACAGAAAATGACAAGTGCTGGAGAGGATGTGGAGAAAGAGACACACTTATGCACTGTTGGTGGGAATGCAAAATGGTACAGCCACTGTGGGAGGCAGTCTGGTGGTTCCTAATGAAGCTAAGTATAGAATTGCCATATCTATTCAGAGGACATGAGGGCAAGGACATAAACAGACATCTGCACACCAGTGTTTATAGCAGCATTATTTACAATTGTCAAGAGATGAATCAGCCCAATTGTCCATCAACAGACGAGTGACTAAACAAGCTATGGTATATACATATGATGGAATACTACACAGGTGTAAGACAGAATAAAGTCATGAAGCATGTAACAACATGGATGGACCTTAAGGACATTATGTGGAGTAAGATTAGCCAGAAACAAAAGGACAAATACAGTATGGTCTCACTGATATGAACTAACATTAATGAATGAACTTGGAGAATTTCAGTTAAGGACAGAGGACTTCAGGAGATAGAAATAGGGTAGATATTGGGTAATTGGACCTGAAGGGATACAGATTGTGCAACAGAACTAACTGTAAAAACTCAGAAATGGACAGTACAATATTACCTAACTGTAATACAATTATGCTAAAACACTGAATGAAGCTGCACATGAAAATGATAGAGGGAGGAGGGCTGGGGCATAAATGAAATCACAAAGAAAGATAGACAATAAAGATTGAGATGGTATAATCTAAGAATGCCTAGAATGTACAGTGATAGTGACTAAATGTACAAATTAAAAAAATGTTCTTGTATGAAGAAGAACAAAGGAATGTCAATATTGCAGGATATTGAAAATAGGTGGTCATTTATATTTTAAAACTTCAACTTCTATGTGAGACTAAAGCAAAAAATATTTGGTACAAAATTTATATTTTGACTAGTGCATTTCCTCATATAACATAAATGGACAGGTTAATTGAACACCATAAGTACATGAACCTTGAATAGAGCATGAGATTTTGTAGGTTTGTCCAGTGTGATGCCCCAATAAATCCCAGAGTGATTTGAACAGTGAGTAAAGAAGTATTTGCAAAATCCCCTTAGGGGAATGGTGAGGCGGGGGGTGGGGAATTCAAATTCTCTATTTGTAGAATTCCTGATTTTCTTGCAAGCAGTGGGGACAACCAAATCAATAGGCCAAGAGCTCAATTTTGGGGGTTGTTCATATGAAATTTATCTCCACAAAGGATAGTCTAAGCCTACTTAAAATTAGGCCTAAGAGTCACTCCCAGAGAACCTCTTTTGTTGCTCAGATGTGGCCTATTTCTCTCTTAGCCAATAAGGCAAGCAAACTCACCACCCTCCCCCTCTCTATGTGGGGCATGACTCACAGAGGTGTAAACCTCCCTGGCAGTGTGGGACAGAAATTCTAGAATAAACTGGGACTCAACATCAAGGGATTGAGTAAACCCTCTCAACCAAAAGGGGGAAGAGAGAAATGAGGCAAAATAAAGTGTCAGTGCCTGAGATGTTTCAAATAGCATTGAGAGGTTATCCTGGAGGCATTCTTATGCATTATATCGATATCCCTTTTTTAGTCTCGGCTGTATTAGAGAGGCTGGAGAAAAGTGCCAGAAACTGTAGAGCTGTGTTCCAGTAGCGATGTTTCTTGAAGCTGACTGCATAATATAGCTTTTGCAATGTGACTGTGATTGTGAAAAACTTGTGTCTGGTGCTCCTTTTATCTACAGTATGGACACATGAGTAAAACATGTGGATTAAAAATAAACAGATAGGAGGTCCAAGATGGAGGCTTAGTGCAGTGTGGAATTGAATTTGCCCTCCAGAGCAGCTAGTAAACAGCCAGGAATGGCACAGAACAACTGCTGGGGCCACATCAGTGACCAGACACATGGTGTACATCAGTCTGGACAAGCTGACCAGCTGCAATCCCACCCAGAACCACTTCTCAGGCTCCAACTGCCCCAGGCAAGGACAGAATTAAGATTCTCTGAGAGGCAAAGAGATTGGTTAGTTGAAAGGAAATAATTCCCTGGAGGTTGTGCCTTCCCCAGGAGAGGGGTGGGGCCCAACTCAGGTGAAATCCCTCCCTCAAGTAATTCAGACCCCAGGGACTAGAAAACTGAAGCAATTAAAGCCAGACTACAACCTCTCCTCTGCCTAAACCATGCCCATAGCAAGGAGAATGTGCTGAAGTTAAAGGTACCACATCACTTTATGCTTGTGGGACCAGCAGGCACACAAAACCACATACTGAGCAGGGTAGGAAAAACACAATCTAGAGGTTTCACAGGAAAGTCTTTCAACCTGCTGGGTCTCAACCTCCTGGAAAACTGATGCAGGTGACTCTTTCTTCCTGAGAGGAGGCCAGTCTGGTCAGGGAAAATCTGACTGGGGTCTATAATACCTAAGTAGAGTCTCCTTAGGTAAAAAATAAAGGCACTATACAGACAGGGGAAGAAACAAGAACTGAAAAATTCTGATCTGTTAAACAAAACCTTAGCTAGAGTTCTAGAAAAAGCTGAACTGAATGTCAAAGAACAGAGAGACAACAGAGTCATCCAGCAAGAAAATCCTAGGTGAAAGAGTGAAAACCATCTCTAGAATAAACTAATTAAGGAAATGCCTAGATGCCAGCAAAAAAAAAAAAAAAAAAATCATACTAGGAAAACTGAAGATACGGCCCAGTCAAAGGAACAAACCAACAATTCAAATGAGATACAGGAGTTGAAACAGTTAATTCAGGATGTTCAAACAGACATGGAAAATCTCATCAAAAATCAAATCAATGAATTGGGGGAGAATATAAAGAAGGCAATAGAGGAACAAAAAGAAGAAATTGAAAGTATGAAAAAACAAATCATAGAACATATGGGAATGGAAAGCACAGTAGAAGAGATGAAGAAAAAGCAATGGAAACCTACAATGTTAGATTTCAAGAGGCAGAAGATAAGATTAGTGAACTGGAGGACGGGACATCTGAAATTGAACAAGCAAAAGAAAACATAGGGAAATGAATGGAAAAATATGAACAGGGACACAGGGAACTGAATGACAACATGAAGGGCATGAATATACATGTTGTGCGTGTTCCAGAAGGAGAAGAGAAGGGAAAAGGAGGAGAAAAACAAATGGAGCAAATTATCACTGAAAATTTCTCAACTCTTATGAAAGACTTAAAATTACAGATCCAAGAAGTGCAGCGTACCCCAAAAAGAATAGATCCAAATAGACATACTCCAAGACATTTACCAATCAGAATGTCAGATGTCAAAGAGAGAGATTTTGTAAGCAGCAAGAAGAAAGTAATCAGCAAGAGAAAAGCAATCCATCACATACAAGGGAAGCCCAATAAAACTGTGTATAGATTTCTTAGCTAAACTATGCAGGTGAGAAAACACTGGTATGATATATTTAAGATACTAAAAAAGGGAAAACTGCCAATCAAGAATTCTATATCCAACAAAATTGTCCTTCAAAAATGAAGGGGAAATTAAAACATTTTCAGACAAAAAAATCACTGAGAGAATTTGTGACCAAGAGATGAGCTCTACAAGAAATACTAAAGGGAGCACTAGAGACAGGAAAAGACAGCAGAGAGACATGTGGAGAAGAGTATAGAAATGAAAACTGTCAATAAAGGTAAAAAGAAAAAAAATTAGATATGACACATAAAATCCTAAAGACAAAATGGTAGAAGAAAGTACTGCCCTTACAGTAGTAACACTAAATATTAATGATTAAACTTCTCACTCAAAAGACATAGACTGGCAGAATGGATTAAAAAACAGAAGAAAGGGCAAAAATGAGGAATTAACATCTATATGCTGTCTACAGGAAACACATCTTAGACCCAAGGATAAACATAAGTTGAAAGTGAAAGGTTGGGAAAAGATATTTCATGCAAATAGCAATCAGAAAAGAGCAGGGTAGTATACTAATATCCAACAATTTAGACTTCAAATGTAAAACAGTTAAAAGAGACAAATAAAGACACTATGTATTAATAAATGGAACAATTCAAAAAGAAGACATAACAATCATAAATATTTATGCACCAAGCCAGAATGCTCAAAAATACATGAGGCAAACACTAAAAAGAGAAATAGACACACCTACCATAATAGTTGGAGACTTCAATTCACCACTTCATTAATGGACAGAACATCTAGACAGAGGATCAATAAAGAAACAGAGAATTTGAATAATATGATAAATGAGCTAGACTTAACAGACATATATAAAACATTACACCCCACAACAGCAGGATACACATTTTTCTCAAGTGCTCATGGATCATTCTCAAGGATAGACCATATGCTGGGTCACAAAGCAAATCTCAATAAATTTAAAAAGATTGAAATCATACAAAGCACTTTCTCAGATCATAAAGGAATGAAGCTGGAAATCAATAACTGGCAGAGTGCCAGAAGAATCACAAATATATGAAGGCTCAACAACACACTCTTAAAGAACCAGTGGGTCAAGGAAGAAATTACAAGAGAAATCAGCAAATGTCTCAAGGAAAATGAAAATGAAAACACAATATATCAAAATTTATGGGATGCAGCAAAATTTATGGGATGAGAGGGAAATTTATTGCCCTAAATGCCTATATCAAAAAAGAAGAAAGAACAAAAATGAGGAATTAACTTTCCACTTGGAAGAACTAGAGAAAGAACAGCAAACTAACCCCAAAGCAAGCAAAAGGAAAGAAATAATAAAGATTAGAGCAGAAATAAATGAAATTGAGAACATGAAAATAATTGAGAAAATCAACAAACCCAGAAGTTGGTTCTATGAGAAAATCAATAAACTTGATGGACCCTTAGCAAGGTTGACAAAAAGAAGAAGAGAGAGGATGCAAATAAATAAAATCAGAAATGGAAGAGGAGACATAACCACTGACTCCACAGAAATAAAGGAGGTAATGAGAGGATACTATGAACAACTTTATGCTAATAAACTAGAAAACGTAGATGAAATGGACAACTTCCTAGAAAGGCATAAACAACCAACACTGACTCAAGAAGAAATAGATGACCTCAACAAACCAATCACAAGTAAAGAAATTGAATCAGTCATTAAGAAGCTCCCCAAAAAGAAAAGCCCAGGACCAGATGGCTTCACATGTGAATTCTACCAAACACTCAAGAAAGAATTGGTAACAATTCTACTCAAACTCTTCAAAAAAACCGAAGAGGAGGGAAAGCTACGTAACTCATTCTACGAAGCCAATATCACTCTCATGCCAAAGCCAGGCAAAGATACAACAAAAAAAGAAAAGTACCGACCAATCTGTCTTGTGAATATAGATGCAAAAATCCTCAACAAAATTCTTGCAAATTGAATCCAACAGCATATTAAAAGAATTATACACCATGATCAAATAGGATTCATCCCAGGTATGCAAGGATGGTTCAGCATAAGAAAATCAATTAATGTAATACACCATATCAACAAATCAAAGCAAAAAAACCACATGATCATCTTGGTTGATGCAGAAAAGGCATTTGACAAAATTCAACATCATTTCCTCTTGAAAACACTTCAAAGGATAGGAATAGATGGGAACTTCCTCAACATGATAAAGGGAATATATGAAAACCCCACAGTTAACATCATCCTCAATGGGGAAAAACTGAAAACTTTCCACCTACAATCAAGAACAAGACAAGGAAGTCCACTATCACCATTGTTATTCAACATTGTGTTGGAAGTTCTAGCCAGAGCAATTAGACAAGAAAAAGAAATACAAAGCATCCACATTGGAAAGGAAGAAGTAAAACTCTCACTGTTTCAGATGATATGATACTATATGTTGAAAACTCTGAAAAATCTACAGCAAAACTACTAGAGCTAATAAATGAGCACAGCAAAGAGGCAGGTTACAAGATCAACACTCAAACTCTGTAGTGTTTCTATACACTACTAATGAACAATCTGAGGGGAAATTAAGAAAAAAAATTCCATTTACAATTGCAGCCAAAAGAATAAAATATTTAGGAATAAATTTAACTAAAGAAACAAAAGACCTATACAGAGAAAAGTATAAGAAATTGTTAAAAGAAATCACAGACTCAAAATGGATCAAAGACCTAAACATTAGATCTAAGACCATAAAATTGTTAGAAGAAAATGTAGGGAAATAGCTTATAAATCTTATACTAGGAGGCGGTTTCCTAGACCTTACACCCAAAGCAAGAGCATTGAATAAATAAATAAATAAATAAATAAATAAATAAATAAATAAATAAATAGGAACTCCTCAAAATTAAACAATTCTGCACATCAAAGAATTTCGTCAAAAAGTAAAAAGACAGCCTACACAATGGGAGACAATATTTGGAAACGATATATCAGATAAAAGTCTAGTATCCAGAATTTATAAAGAGATTGTTCAACTCAACAACAAAAAGACAGCCAACCCAATTACAAAATGCGCAAAAAACTTGAACAGACACTTCTCAGAAGAGGAAATACAAATGGCCAAAAGGCACATGAAACAATGCTCAACTTCCTTAGCTATTAGGAAAAAGCAAATGAAAACCACAATGAGATAGCATCTCACACCCACCAGAATGGCCACTATCAATAAAACAGAAAATGACAAATGCTGGAAAGGATGTGGAGAAAGAAGTACACTTAGACAATGTCAAATGGTACAACCACTGTGGGAGGCAGTCTGGTGGTTCCTCAGGAACCTAAGTATAGAATTGCCATATAACCCAGCAATACCATTGCTAGGTATCTACTGAAAGGACATCAGGACAAAGACACAAATGGACATTTGCACACCAATGTTTATAGCAGCATTATTTACAATTGTCAAGAGGTGGAAACAGCCCAAATGTCCATCAACAGACAAGTGGCTAAACAAGCTGTAATATATACATATGATGGAATATTATGCAGCTGTAAGACAGAATAAAGTCATGAAGCATGTAACAACATGGATGGTCCTAGAGGACATTATGCTGAGTGAGATTAGCCAGAAACAAAAGGACAAATACTGTATGGTCTCACTGATATGAACTAACATTAATGAATGAACTTGGATAATTTCAGTTAAGGACAGAGGTCATCAGGAGATAGAAATAGGGTAGATATTGGGTAATTGGAAGGGATACAGATTGTGCATTGGAACTGATTGTAAAACTTCAGAAATGGATACCACAATACTACCTAACTATAATACAATAATGTTAGAACACTGAATGAAGCTGAATGTGAGCATGATAGAGGGAGGAGGTCTGGGGGCACAAATGAAACCAGAAGGAAAGATATACAATAAAGACCAAGATGGTATAATCTAGGAATGCCTAGAGTATATAATGGTAGTGACTAAATGTACACATTTAAAAATGTTTTTGCATGAGGAAGAACAAAGGAATGTCAATCCTGAGGGGTGTTGAAAATAGATGGTAATTAATATTCTGAAACTTTAACTTATGTGTGAAACTAAAGCAAAAAATGTTTGTTTGGTACAAAATTTATATTTTGACTAGTGCGTTTCCTAATATAACTATGTGGACAGCTTAATTGAACACCATAAGTACATGGAATCTTGAGTAGGGCATGAAATCTTGTAGGTTTGTCCAGAGTGATGCCTCAATAAATCCCAGAAGGATTTGAATAGTGAAACAAAAAGTATTTGCAAAGTCCCCTGGGGGGGATGGTGAGAAAGGGGGAAAATTCTTGATATTCTAACAAGCAGTGGGGACAACCAAAGCAATAGGCTGAGCCCCCAATCTTGGGACTTGTTCATATGAAATTTAACCCCATAAAGGATAGGCTAAGCCTACTTAAAATTAGGTTTAAGAGTTACCCCCAAGAGAACCTCTTTTATTACTCAGATGTGGCCTCTCTCTTTCAGTCAACATGACAAGCAAACTTACTGTCCTCCCCCTCTCTACATGGGACATGACTCCCAGTGGTGTGGACCATCCTGGCAACGTGGGACAGAAATCCTAGAATGAAATGGGACTCAGCACCAAGGGATTGAGAAAACCTTCTCGACCAAAAGGGGGAAGAGAGAAATGAGACAAAATAAAGTGTCAATGGCCGAGAGATTCCAAACAGAGTTGAGAGGTTATCTTGGAGGTTATTCTTACGCATTAAACAGATATCACCTTTTTAGTTAAGGCATAACAGAAAGGCTAGAGGGAACTGCCTGAAAATGTAGCACTGTGTTCCAATAGCCATGTTTCTTGAAGATGATTGTATAATGAGATAGCTTTTGCAATGTGATTGTGTGATTGTGGAAGCCTTGTGTTTGATGCTTCTTTTATCTACCTTATGGACAGATGAGTAAAACATATGGATTTAAAAATAAGTAAATAATAAGGGGGACAAATGTTAAAATAAATTTAGTCAATTGAAATGCTAGTGATCAATGAGGGGAGGGGATTGGGTATGGTATGTATGAATTTTTCTTTCTGTTTTCTTTTTATTTCTTTTTCTGAATTGATGCAAATATTCTAAGAAATGATCATGATGAATATACAACTATGTGATAAAAAAAGAATGTTCACATTGTATGTTGATTGGTTTTATTAATAAAAATTTTTTAAAAAGAACAGTGGCCCTCAGGAGATAGAAATAAGGTAGAATTGGATAATTGGAGCTGAAGGGATACAGATTGTGCAACAGGACTGATTGTAAAAATTCAGAAATGGATAGTACAATATTTCCTAATTGTAGCACAATAATGTTTACACCAAATGAAGCTGAATGTGAGAATGATAGAGGGAGGAGGACTGGGGGCACATATGAAATCAGAAGGAAAGATAGATGATAAAGACTGAGATGGTATAATCTAGAAATGCCTAGAGTGTACAATAATGTGACTAAATGTACAAATTTTAAAATGTTTTTGCATAAGGAAGAACAAAGGAATGTCAATACTGTAGGGTGTTGAAAATAGATGGTCATTCATATTTTAAAACTTTAACTTAAGTGTGAGACTAAAGCAAAAAATGTTTATTTGGTACAAAATTTATATTTTGACTAGTGCATTTTCTAATATAACTTATATGGACAGGTTAATTGAACACCATAAGTACATGGAACCTTGAATAGGGCATGAGATTTTGTAGGTTTGTCCAGGGGGATGCCCTGATAAATCCCAGAGTGATTTAAACAGTGAATCAAAAAGTAATTGCAAAGTCCCCTTGGAGGAATGGCAAGAAAGGTGGAAAATTCACCTTCCCCATTTGGAGAATCCCTGATATTCTTGCAAGCAGTGGGGACAACCAAATCAATAGGCTGAGCCCTCAATCTTGGGGTTTGTTCATAAGACACTTATCCCCACAAAGGATAGACTAAACCTTAAAAGTAGGCCTAAGAGTCACCCCCAGAGAACTCTTTTGTTGCTCAGATGTGGCCTATCTCTCTCTCAGCCAATATGGAAGCAAACTCACCGCCCTCCCCTTCTCTGCATGGGACATGACTCCCAGCAGTGTAAACAGAAATCCTAGAATGAGCTGGGACTCAGCATCAAGGGATTGAGAAAACCTTCTCAATCAAAAGAGGTAAGAGAGAAATGAGGTTATTCTTATGCATTATATAGATATCCCCTGTGGCAGTTAGATTCAGTTGTCAACTTGGCCAAGTGAAGGCACCTAGTTCTGTTGCTGTGGACATGAGCCAATGGTACGTGAACCTCATCTGTTGCTGATTTACATCTGCAGTCAGCTAGGAGAGGTGTGCCTGCTGCAATGAATGATGTTTGACTTAATTGGCTGGTGCTTAAATGAGAGAGCTCAACATAGCACAGCCCAAGCAGCTCAGCATACCTCATCTCAGCACTCTCAGCTCAGCCAAGGCCTTTGGAGATGCGGAAAGGAATCACCCCGGGGAAAGTTGTTGGAACCCAGAGGCCTAGAGAGAAGGCCAGCAGAGACCATCCTGTGCCTTCCCACATAAGAAAGAACCTCAGTTGAAAGTTAGCTACCTTTCCTCTGAAGAACTAATGAAATAAATCCCTTTTTATTAAAAGCCAATCCGTCTCTGGTGTGTTGCATTCCGGCAGCTAGCAAACCAGAACATCCCCTTTTTAGATTAAGGTGTATTAAGCTAGAGGGAAGTGCCTGAAACTAGAGCTGTGTTCCAGTAGTCATGTTTCTTGAAGATGATTGTATAATGATACAGCTTTCGCAAAGTGACTGTATGATTGTGAAAACCTTGCGTCTGAATCTCCTTTTTTTTTTCGCATGGGCAGGCACTGGGAATCAAACCTGGGTCTCCCGCATAGCAGGTGAGAACTCTCTGCCTGCTGAGCCACCGTGGCCTGCCCTCTGAATCTCCTTTTATCTACAGTATGGACAGATGAGTAAAACATACAGATTAAAAATAAATAATAGGGAGAACAAATGTTAAAATTAAAAAATATATATATTGGACAGATGGAAATACTAGTGATTAACCAGAGGGAGGGGTAAGGGGTTTGGTATGTATGAGTTTTTTCTTTTTCTGGAGTGATGCAAATGTTCTAAAAAAAAGATCATGGTGATAAATACACAACTTATGTGATGATATTGTGAGCCATTGATTGTACACCATGTATGGAATGTTTGTATGTTAAGAATGTATGTTTGTACGTTGTTGTATCAATAAAATTTTTTTTAAATATACAAATAATGGGGGAACAAATGTTAAAAAAAAATAGATGGATACATGGGGAAAATGTACCTATTGTGAAGTATAGACTATGGTTAACAGTAATATTTTAATATTCTTTCATTAACAGTTAACAAATATACCACATCAATACTAGGGGTCAGTGTGTGGGGGGGTTAAGGGGGATGGGAGGATTTGAGTTTTATTTTTATTTCCTTTCTGGAGTAACGAAAATGTTCCAAAATTGATCATGGGGATGTATGCACAACTGCATGATGATACTGTCAGCCAGTGTTTGTGTACTTCAGATGGTTTGTATGGTGTGTGAATGTATCTCAATAAAACTGTATTTTAAAAAACAGAGCATTTTTTAATTTCCTTATCAAATTCAAATTTTGTGCTACTTCTCAGCTTGCAGGAAAGGAAGACTGATGGCCTATATATATATTTTTACTTTTCTCCGTGGCAACATCTTGACTGCATGTCTGGGTTAGTTGCAGATAATGGCACATTAGATGTGCCCTGTGGGCATATTTATTCAGAGCAGACCTCCAGTTTTGAAACTCATCTTTAGTGAGCAGAAGCCATGGTAGAGGCTTCACCTTTTAGGAGTCACAGCAGGATATTTTAGTTGTGCTGAAAGCACTGCATCCAGCATAAAGGCTGGACATTAACCTCCATCTGAAGCACAATTTCATTAGCCTTTTCTAAAAAGAAACAAAAACCTGGACATAAAAATGTTATTTGTTCTGATCAGGCAAAATTTTTCAAGCATCTCATTTACTAAGTTGACATGTTTGGCTCCTCTCATTATGTTACCAATTTTGTTTCCTCAGCTGCTTGTCTTATCTTATCCTTATTTTTCAAGGAACATATAGAATACTGAAAAGGAAACTCGATATTCTTTGACGATTTCATTTTTTCACTTGTCTTTCTTACTTATTAACTTTTGGTTCTGGAGAAATTATGACTCACTGTATTTTCTCTTTAATACCACAACTATCACTTAATGCACGAAGTATAACAGAAAAGGCACGCTGAAAAGAACATGAACATTCTAACAATGATAAGACTGAAGAGACACTAATTTCCTTAAGTTCAGAATAGAAAGTTAATGTCAAATACTAAAGGAAGGATGAATTTTAATAATGCTAATAACCAAGTAAAAAATACAATCATTTTTTTTATTAAGGAATACTTTGACTTTTGAGGTAGATGGATTTGTTATCAGA
The DNA here is from genome assembly GCA_004026745.1 of Myrmecophaga tridactyla. NCBI lineage: Eukaryota > Metazoa > Chordata > Mammalia > Pilosa > Myrmecophagidae > Myrmecophaga > Myrmecophaga tridactyla. The sequence goes on along the minus strand of PVIY010028813.1, from coordinate 18,816 downwards.
TACTGAAGTAATTTGGTTTAAGATATAAAAATGAAAAAAAGATATAAAAATGATGAAACTGGGGGAAAACATTGATTTGAAATTATATTTTTTTAAAAATCAGATGGAAAATTAAGAATACTTAAAATTCAAAGTTTTATGCATGAAATCCAGGTATGGCATGTTGTGGATTGCTTCTTTAATTCAAGGTGAATATGGCAGTTGATGGAAAGAATCCACACTCTGTAACAGGACAACAAACCACAGAAAGATTGCCCTTGTGGAGAGCTCTGTAACTTTGCATTTGATTTTTCCATCCTGGCTCATTCTTAGCTGTTCGAGGTTTGAATTCTTGAAGGCTTCTTCAGCATTTCACTGATTCTTTGCTGGTGGAAGGTGCTAGGATTGTCTCTCCACACATAAATCGATCTTTGTCATAAATCACTTTTATAACAGGAGAGCAGTTAGGACGCATTACCACATCTTCCCCATTCTCCAGACGGTCCTTGCTGATGGAGAAGTTATCCCTATACAGGCAGGGGTACAAATATATCTCTGAGTTCTCATCATACTGGAAGTCCTTGATCTCTATCTCATCATGAAACATAGCCATTGTCCCCGGGGTCAGCAAAAGGGCTGTCGTCCCCACTGTCTGACATTAACTTCCTTCCGTGGGTCTAACTTCCATGGCGCCAGCCCTCCTGCCAAATATTAAAATACATCTGACACTGGTGTGAACCTTCTCCTTGGAATTATCCTTTTATCCCACGACTCTAACAGCGAATAGTAAAAATTTTCCATTTATAAGTGCCTTCTTTATGCCCGGCACTTTTTAACTAAATTTTTTTTTTTTTTTTTTTTTTTTTAGAGAAGCTGTGGATTAGAGGACAAGTCTGCATAAAATACAGGATTCCACACCCCACCCCACCACCAACACCTTGCATGGGTGTGGAACGTTTGTTACAATGGTTGATAGCACTGTGCTATTTTTTAATAATGGTTATATTTCTTACAGTTGGTGAAAGTTTATTAAAATAGTATTATTAACAATCATCAATAGTTTACACTAGGTTTATTTTTCCCCATATACCTCTCTATGATTAAGGCCGTGCATTAGTGGCATACATTAGTGACACAAATGAGAGAATATTCTTACGTCTGTACTATTACCTATAGGCCCTCATCTATAATAGAGCTCACTGTGCAGTACAGTTCTATGTTTGAGCTTCCAATTTTTTTTAACTTTTTTTATTGTATAAAATAACACAGATACAAAGCAAAGAAAGAAAAATGCTATAGTTTTCAAAGTACTCTTCAACAAATAGTTACAGGACAGATCCCGGAGTTTGTCATGGGCTACCATACCATCATCTCAGATTTTTCCTTCTAGCTGCTCCAGATCATTGGAGACTAGAAGGAATAAATTTTTTTTTTTATATCACAATTGACTTTTTTTTCTTTTTTTGTGAAAAATAACATATATACAAAAAAGCAATAAATTTCAAAGCACAGCACAACAATTAATTGTGGAGTAGATCTCAGAGTTTGGTATGGGTTACAATCTAACAATTTTAGGGTTTTACCTCTAGCTGATCTAAGATACTGGAAACTAAAAGAAATATCAATATAATGATTCAGCGATCATACTTGTTTGTTAAACCCTACCTTCTCTGTATAATTCCACCATTACCTTTGATCTTTCTATCCCACTCTCTAGGGGTATTTAGGCTGTGCCCATTCTAACTTTTTCAGGTTGAAAGGGCTGTCAGTAACATGGAATAGGGAAATGGAACTAGCTAATGCTCAGGAAAGGCTGGCCTCTCTAGGTGTCAGGACTTATCTGGTCTAGGGACCCATCTGGAGGTTGTTGGTTTCTGGAAAGTTACCCTAGTGCATGGAACCTTTGTAGAATCTTATATATTTCCCTAGGTGTTCTTTAGGATTTGCTGGAATGGTTTTTTTTTTTCATTTTCTTTTTTTGGGGGGTGGGGGCAGGCTCTAGGGCCTGGAATGGTTTTGGTTGGGGTTTGGCAAGTTATGATAGGTAGCAATGTCTAATTGAAGCTTGTGTGAGAATGACCTCCAGAGTAGCATCTCGACTCTGTTTGAAATCTTTCTGCCACTGATACCTTATTTGTTACACTTCTTTTCCCCCTTTTGGTCGGGATGGCATTGTTGATCCCATGGTGCCAGGGCTGGACTCATCCCTAGGAGTCATCTCCCATGCCACCAGGGAGACTTTCACCCCCGGATGTCATGTCCCATGTAGTAGACGAGGGCAAAGATTTCACTTGCAGAGCTGGGCTTAGAGAGAGTAAGCCTCCAATTTTTATTCTAGTAACATTTACATACTAAAGCTTCCCCTTTTAATCACCTTCACCTATACAGTTCAGTGCTGTTTACTACCTCCCAATAATGTGCCACCATCACCACCATCCATTTCCAAATCAGCCTACACAGAAAATCTGTGCACATTAAGCATCAACTCTCTATTCCCTAATCCCAAACTATCTTCTGGTGTGGTAGTCTGAAAGTGTTATATACCCCAGAAAAATATGTTCTTAATAGGTGGGACCTTTTGATTAAGTTATTTCCATTGAGATGTGACTCACTTCATTCAAGGTGGGTCTTGATCCTCTTACTGGAGTCTTTTATAAGAAGATAAAATACAGAGAAATGAAATTAAGAGAAACTTACAAAAAAAGCCCCAGAGAAGCTGAGAGGAAGCCACTGAAGCCAGAAGTTGGAAGCAATAAACCTGAGAGAGAAGGACAAGAAGAAGTTGCCATGTGTCCTACTATCTGACAGAGATGCCCAAGCACACCAGTAGTCAGTCGTCAAAGAAAGTACTGTCCTGTTGATGTCCTAATTTGGACACTTTTCACAGCCTAAGAACTGTACGCTGATAAATTAATCCCCATTGTAAAGAGCCAACCCATTTCTCAAATATTGCATTCCAGCAGCTTTAGCAAACCAAAACAGATTCTGGTACCAGAAGAATGGGGTGCTGAATTTGCAAATACCAAAAATGGTGGAACAGCCTTATGAATGGGAAAGGGGAAGATTCTGTTAGAATTGTGAGGAGCTTGACAGAAAAGGCCTAGATTGCTTTGAAGAGATTGTTGGTATAAATATGGACACTAAAGGTGCTTCCAATGAAGCTTTAAACAGAAATGATGAATGTGTCATTGCAAACTGGAAGAAAGGTGACCCTTGTTTTAAAGTGGCAGAGAATTTGGGAGAATTGTGGAAGGCACAATTTGAAAATAATGAGCTTGGATATGTGGCTGAGAAGATATCCAAATTAAATGTGGAATGTATAACTTGGCTTCTTCTTACAGGTTATAAGTAAAATGCTAGATGAAATGGATAAACTGAGAACTGAACTCTCGGGTACAAAGAAACCAGAAATAGATGGTTTGGAAAATTCTGAGCTTCCAAAAAATGAGTGCCAAGAGAATAGGGCTTCCTGTGAGGATTTAACTGAATATGGAACCAATCAGTCATTTCAGTGTGAATCAGGTTTAGAAAAGCAGTTATACACAAACGGACTTGTGGAAAGTCCTACTGTCTGATGGTTGAGATCCCTTTGTGCTGCATGCAAAATTGACAAACTTTTCGCAAGTTCTGTATGAAGGGAATCACTGCTGGCCTGGATTAAGAGGGACAGAAAAGGTCCAGATTGAAGGAAAAATTACTTTAAAGGCAGAACCATGGAAGCTGAAGTCTGGGTGAAGGAACCTTAGGCCAGGAGAGTGAACCCACACCCACCTATGTATGAGGAAAGGGTGAGTTTGCCCCAGAACTTGCAGAGGGCGGGCCTTCTGCCCCATTGTTCAGGAAGAGTGCTGCCACCCCAGTCTTGAGAGAGGGTGGAACACATTCCTTGGGAATTGGGGAGAGTCTGGCTGCCACCCCACTGTTCTGAGGGACTTGCACCCATGCCCTGGAGGTTGTGGAGAGTGGGGACTTAAGTCCAGCCACCATACGGATGCTGCTTGATGAGGGTGGACCTGAGAGCAGGGCCATCACTCCAATGCTTGGATGTTGGAGCTCTCACCCCAGTGTATGGAAAGAGCAGGGCTGCTGCATAAGCCCTTGGAAAGTGTTGGACTGCTGCTCTTTCAAGCCCTGAGAACAGAAAGTCATTCTACAGATGATACTCAGACCTTGAAATCTAATGGAGTTTGCCATACAGGGTACTGGAATTGTTTGGGACCAGTGACCCCAGTTTTCCTCCTGATATCTCCCTATGGCAATGGAAATATGTACTCTGTGACTATCCCTTCTTTGTGTTTTAGAAACAGATAATTTGTTCTAAGTTTCACAGGTCCACAGCAGGAGAGATATTGTGTCCCAGGGCAGACCACACCTATAACTGATTTTGATGATACTTCATATTTAATATCATTGAAATGATTTAAGGCTTTTGGGATTTTGTGATAGAATAAATGTATTTTGCATATGGAAAGAGCACATATTTTAGGGGGTCCAGAGGGTGGCTTGTGGTAGTCTAAAGCTACTGTGTATCCCAAAAAATCACTTTCTTAAATTTAGTCCATTCTTGTGGGTATGTAGACCTATTGTAGGTTCCTTTTGATTGGGTTATTTCAATTGAAATGTGTCCCACTTTATTCAAGGTGGTTATAATCCTCTTACTGGAGTCCTTTATACAATAAAACAATAGAGATGAAATTAAGAGAAGCTCACAGAAAAAGCTCCAAAGAAGCTGAGAAGACGGCACTGAAGTTGGAAGCAACAAACCCAGGAGAGAAGGACAAGCAAAGTTTTCATGTGCCTCGCTGGTAGCCAGTCTTCAGAGAAGGTACCATCCTGTTGATGCCTTGATTTGGACACTTTTCATGGCCTAAGAAATGTAAGCTTGTAAGTTCATAAATCCCCATTGTAAAAGCCAACCCATTTCTAATAAAATGCATTTCATCAGCTTTAGCAAACTAAAACACTTGGTAACCTCTACTTTAGATTCTAACTCCATAAGTAAGTTTGCCAATTATAATTCGTTCATAACAGTTAAAACATACCGTATTTTTTCTTTTGTGTCTGACTTATTTCACTCAATATAATGTCCTAAAGTTTCATTCATGTGTGGCATGTGACAAGACTTCATTCCTTTTTACAACTGAATAGTGTTCCATCACAAGTACATATCACATTCTGTTTATCCACTCATCAGTTAATGGAGACCTGGCTTGACTCCATCTTTCAGCAATAGTGAATAATGTTGCTATGAACATTGATGTGCAAATATCTGTTTGCAACACTGCTTTCATTTCTTCGTGTTATATACCTAGTATCAGGATTGCCAGATCATATGGTAATTCTATACTTAGCTTCTAGGGGAACCACCAAACTGTCTTCTACAGTGTCTATACCATTTTACACCCTACCAGAAATTAATGAGAGTTCTTATTTCTCCACATCCTCTCCAACACTTGTAGTTTTCTGCTTAATAGTGACATTCTAGTACGTATGAAATGATATCTTATTCTGATTTTGCATTTCCATAATAACTAGTGATGCTGAGCATCTTTTCATGTGCTTTTAGTCATTTGTGTTTCCTCTTTGGAGAAATGTCTATTCAAGTATTTTGCCCATTTTTTAATTGGGTTGTGTTTTTATTGTTGAGTTATAGGATATCTTTATATGTTCTGGATATAAACCCTTATCAGATATGTGGTGTTTTAGTTTGCTTAAGTTGCCAGAATGCAACACAACAGAGATGGATCGGCTTTTAATAAATGGATCTATTTGGTTAAAAAATGTATACTTTTTCAGAGGAAAGGCACCTAGCTTTCACCTGAGGTTCTCTGTTACATGATGTGCTGATTTGAATTTGTAGAACCCAGAAATGCCATGTCCTTTAATCCTCATTCAGTATTGCTGGGTGGAAGTTTTTTAATTATCCATGGAAATATGACCCACCCAATTGTGGGTGGTAATTTTTGATTAGATGATTTCCATGGTGGTGTGTCTCCACCCATTCAAGGTGGGGTTGCTTACTGGAGCCCTTTAAGAGGGAACCATTTTGATAAGAGCTACAGAGCCCACACAGCCAGAGACCTTTGGAGATGAAGGAAAATGCCCACAGGGGAGCTTCATGAAACAAGAAGCCTGGAGAGAAAGCTAGCAGATACCGCCATGTTTGCCATGTGCCTTTCCAGTTGAGAGAAAAACCCTGAACGTTGTCGGCCTTCTTGAACTGAGGTATCTTTCCCTGGATACCTTAGATTGGGCATTTCTATAGGTTTGCTGTAGTCAGGCTACACAAAAATGGCCTTAGAACTGTGGACTTGCAACTTAATAAATTCCCCCTTTTAAAAGCCATTCTGTTTCTTGTATATAGCATTCTGGCAGCTAGAAAAACTAGAACACATGGGAAGCACACAGCAACATCTGTTGACCTTCTTTCCTGGATTCTGGGTTCTAACAGCTTTCCCCAGGGTGATTCCTTTCTGCTTCTCCAAATGTCTGGGCTGAGCTATGAGTGCTGAGAGGCATGCTAAGCTGCTAAGCTCTCTTCTGACCTCTCTCTTTTAAACCTCCAGCTAATTAAATTAAATCTCATTCATTGTAGAAAGCACTCCCCTTAGCCAACCACAAATGTAATCAGCCATAGATGAATTTCACATACTGATTATTTAAGCCCATAGAAACAGAACGGGGCATCATCACCTGGCCAAGTTGACACCTGAACCTAACTACCACATGTGCTTTAGAAATATTTTTTCTCATTAAGTAGGCTGCCTTTTAACCCTCTTGACAAGGTCCTTTGAAACAAAGAAGTTTTTAATTTTGAGATGGTTCTATTTCTTTTCTTTTTCTTTCATTGCCTGTGCTTCAGATTTAAAGTCTTAAAAACCATTGCTTAACCTAAGATCTTGAAGAAGCTTTCCTACATTTTCTTCTAGGAGTTTTATGGTCCTTGCTGTTATATTTAGTCTTTGATCCATTTTGATTTAATTTTTGTATAGGGTGTGAGCTAGGGGTGCTCTTTCATTCTTGTTGTTATAGCTATCCTGTTCTCACATCACCATCTGTTGTAGACACTATACTGTCCCAACTGAGTGGACCTGGCAGACTTATCAAATATCTATTGGCTATAGAGCTGAGGATCTATTTCTGAATTCTCAATTCAATTCCTTTGATCAATATATCCATCCTTATGCTATTCTGACTACTGCAGCTTTGCAGCATGCTTAAGGTCAGGAAATGTGAGTCTTCCAGCTTCATTTTTCTTTTTCAAGATAATTTTGGCTATTTGGGGCCCATATCCCCTCCAAATAAATTTCAGAATTGGCTTTTTCATTCAGAGTGAGAGATAATAATCACAAATATTTAAGAGAGGGGAAGAGTAGAATGAACCCTGTAAATTTGGATCAAAATTGGATACATTAGTATTACTTTATTATTTTAAATATTCATATATATGTAGAAATATGAATAGAAATAGGTATAGGTATAGACACAGACATAGATATAAATCCCAACTTTGTCTGCTGAGAGGGCCTAGAAACGACACTCCAGTAATCCCTAGTTCCCAGATCTTAGCTTCATAATACCATTATACATTAAAATGAATCACAGCTCCTTTAAGAAATGGATGCTATTAGGGCTGGGAAGGGAGAGTACAGGTTCAGTCTGGAATAATTTGTTATGCCAGGATATAAGGGAGTATTCAAAGAATGACAGGGCACACTAAAGTGACACAGGAATCAGATTGAGGGACTTCCCACCAGCCAAATCTGGGACAATTTGACCATCAAAATAGATAATTGCACCCTGTCCCAATCAAGATGATAGAGAAAGACACTTCAAAGGTCTGTCCCCCCACAGAAGCTTTCAACAACCAGCAAGAACTGGCAGAACATCTTTCTAAAAACTCCAGAAAAACAGCTAAAGGATTTTAGTAATAGGGCAAGCGCCTAATCAAGAGAAAGGCCACTTAAAAGCAGTAAGATCTCTCATGGTACCATGGCTGGAATCTCGGCCATCCCATCACCATCTTGGTGTGGAGCTGGCCTGCACTCCCAGCGTGGATCCCTGGTCATGTTCCGGAGGGAGCAGAGTTATCCTTCTGCATATATTGGGAGCATATATGGTTGGCTTAGGGACTCTCTGTCCTAGAATTCACCTTCTGTATAGAAGGCATATCATCAAATTCTCCTAAAGAATACTGTGGGAGAGCCATCAAGTCACGCTGGCCGGGGCAAGGCTGTAGGACATATAGTGCAGTGCCAGAGCCTTGAGGAAACTGTTTCCTATGGTAGGGGGGCATTTATATATGTATAAATATGGGGATTCCTAGGGTCACATGAGCATGCCCAAAACAAGAGGTATGTGCAGTTAGAATCAGAGAGGACCCTATGCTTTGGCCTGGAACTATTCCCTCAACTCATTATATGGATAAACCTTGAAGGAAAGCACATCACAGGCCAATCTGGTAACACTGGGAAAGGTACTTTCTTTCCATTCTTCATCTCTGATTTCATCTTCATTGTCTTTGTCATCGTCATTATCTCTGTCGTTGTCTTCTTCTTCGTCATCTTCTCCATCTTCTTCATCTTTTTCTTCTTTTTCTGCTTAGCCCTTGCATTCAAAGAAAGCTCTGAATGGATATAAACTTAAGGAACTGATGCCTCAGTGTCTAATTCTAGCAATAACACTAAAATATCAAAATGTCCAGATTTCAACCAAAACAAACAAAGACACAGGAAATGATGTCACAGGCAGAGGAGGAGATTAAAGTTTTAGAAACCATCACCAAAAAGGACTTTTAAAAAATGGTCCTAAAGATTCTCAAAGAGCTACAGAAAAACATGGACAAAGAAATAAAGAAAACAGCATATAGACACAAAGAGAAAGCAACAGAAAGATGAAAATTATAAAAAGGAACCAAACAGAGCTGAAGACTATAGACAGAAATAGAAATTAAAAATTCCCTGGAGCGCTTCCATAGCAGATTGGGGCTCGCAGAAGAAAGAATCTGTGAACTTGAAGATAAGACACTTAAAATCATCCAGTCTGAGAAGTAGAAAGAGGAAAGAATGAAGAAAAGTGAGCAGAGCCTGAGGAACCTGTTGGGTATTCCAATATATGCATTATCAGAGTCTCAGAAGGAGAAGAAAGAGAGAAAGTGTTAGAGAGACTATTCAAAGAAATAACGGTTGAAAACTTCCCAAATAAAATGAAAGATATGAATTCACACATCCAAGACACTCAACAAACTCAGGATAAACTCAAATAGACCCATAATGAACCATGTTATAATCAAACTGTCTAATGCTAAGATAAAGAGAGAATTCTGAAACCCAAAAGAGAGAAGCAACATGTCACATACAAGGGAGCCTCAATAAGATTAAGTGTCTATTTCTTATGGAAACCATGGAGACAAGAAGGCAATGGGAAGACATATTTAAAGTGCTGAAAGTAAAAATAAAAAATTGCCAAACAAGAATCCTGTATCTGGTAAAGTGCCTTTCAGAAACAAGGGAGGTGTGAAACAATGTCATGCTCTCCTACAACTTATTTTTCACTCTGGAAAAATAGTTATTTTTCATTTTTTAAATGTATTTTATGCTAATGTATAGAGTTTATTACTGTTTAAAATAATATTTTTTTATTTATTCCTTCTAGTCTCCAATATCTGGAGAAGCTAGAAGGAAAAATCTGAGATGACAGTATGGTAGCCCATGACAAACTCTGGGATCTATCCTGTAACTACTAGTTAAAGAGTGCTTTAAAAAGTATCATTTTTTTCCTTCTTTCCTTTGCATATATATTATACAAGTTTTTAAAAGTTAAAAAAATACTTTACTGTTCTAATTTTAATATAGTAAATATTATAAGTGTAACCCACATAAGCAAAAAAAAAAAAAAATGAGGGAGCAATTAAGACATTCCTAGATAAAAACTGAAGGAGTTTGTCACCTTTAGACCATTCCACAAGAGATGCTAAAGAGAATTCTACAGGTTGAGAGGAAAGGACACAAGACAAATGAGTAAAGCCACATGAAGTACTAAAGATCTGTGGTAAAGATAATGACATGGTAAACATAAATAACAGTATTATTGCATTTTTTTCACTCCATTTTTTACTTCCTACAGAATCTAAGAGGCAAATGCATAAAAGTAATGATATATCAATCATTTTGGACACAATGTATAAATAGATCATTTGTGACAAGGGCTACCTAAAGGTGGAGGGGTTGGAGGGAGCCAGGACTATAGTTTATATATACTATTGAAGTTGTTAAGTTAGTATCAAACAAATGAGATTGTTATAGGTTTAGGATGTTAAATTTAAATCCCATGGTAAACTACAAAGAAAATATTAGAAAATATGCAAGCTCATAGAGACAGAAATTAGAGTGTAAGTGGCCAGGGGCGAGGAGCAAGAGACATGGAGTTAATGCATAATGAGCATAGGGTTTCTGGTTGGGGTGAAGGGGAAATTATAATTATGGATGGTGGTGAGGTTACTGCAACATTGTGAGTGTGATTATTACTCCGACTGGTGTGTTTAGAGGGACTGGGATGGGAAGATTTATGTTGCATGTACAAAAGAGAAACTAAAGAGATAATGACAATTCAGTGCAATACATGAAACAGATGGGATCTAAGCATGGAAATAAAAGATTAAAAAGGAGAGTACTCAAACTTAAGAAAAATTGGAATATAGGATGTTAGTGTCCTATAAATGTTAAATTTCTTTAATTTGATAACTACACTTAACATGATTACATAAGTGAATATCCTTGTTCACAGGAAATACACATGGCACTATTATATGTTCAAGGAGTATATGTGCAACCTGCTCTCAAATGTTCAGAAAATAGATAGAAGCTGAAAAGAGTGATACAACCAAAGTGGCAAAATGTTAAATTTGATGGACATGGGTATCTGGGAAGGATAGGGATATGTTGGAGTTTACAGCATGGGGTTTGTTTATTTTTGCAACTGACTTATAAGTATGAAATTTTATTCCAAAATAAATAAATAAATGTAGTAATAGATATGACACTGAACAAAATAGGAATTCATGAGTCCATACTAATTTAAATAAATGAATAATTAAATAAATAGCAAAGAAGGGAAAGTTACTCCTAATAGAAAAATGTAAACTAATAAAAGAGGAATGATGGATTTAGAAAATCACCATTTGGCAAACAGAATTAATTGATTCAGGCAAGGGCTATCAATGGATGCTGAAATAAACGGGTGAAAGTTTGGTAAAGAACAGAATATTTGTACTTTATTAAAGTGCCTCCTTATAAAATACTTTTTGATTACAAAAGGAAAACACAGTAATTTAACAGCAAAGAATTTGGCTGACACCAACTTAATCCAAGGGATTAAAGCAATGGTGTGCTAGAGCCAACCCATAACAACTGATGAGAAACAACTGTACACACCCCTTCCCAAGTCTATGTCCAGTGATATCACCACAGTAGCTCGAGATTGGCCTCGGTGTTAGTATTTACCATGTAATCGACAAATGCTAAAGATTGGGGCTTTTTTTATCCTAGAGAGCAGTTAAATATTTATCAGCATAACACTGGAACTAAGTTACCACCACCTTTAATGGGACAAGTGTGCCTCCTGATGACAAACTGAAACAGACACATTTTTGTGTCATAAATGCATAACCTCAATCTAATGATAAGAAAACATCAGACAAGCCTACAAAATAATTGGTCCACATTGTCAAAATATCGAGGTCATGAAAGACAAAAACTGACTAGGGAATTCCTCCAGAATAAAGAAGACTAAAACATGATGACTAAATGCAATATGTGATGGTGATTGGATCCTGGATCAGAAAAAAATGTTTCTATTTGCTATTAATGTCATTGTTGGCACAACTGGTGAAATATGAATAAAGTCTTTAGTTCGGATAGTAGTATTAGATCAGTTTTAGTGCCCTGATTTTGATAATTGAACTATTTTCTGTAAGAGAATGCCCTAAATACAAAAATGTATAGGGTAAAGGCGCACTAGTCTGCAACTTACTCTCAGGTGGTTCTGGAAAAATAAATCATAAAAAGAAATAAAACACGTGGCTAAATGCTAACAATGGGGAATCTGGGTACCGGACATAGAGACAGTTCTTTGCACTATTCTTATAACTTCTCCGTTTAAGTCTGACATCTAAAAATTAAGCTGTAAGGTAAAAAACCAACAAACAAAAACGTGAGAGCTACCTGGTCCTCGGCGCTCTTCCTGAAGTCTATGGAACTGCAGATGGAGGAAGAGTGAGCAAGGATTTCTCTAAGGCCCCAAGGGACCCCAAGAGCACGGAGCCCAGAATGCAAGTGAAGGCAGCGTCCTCCACCTGTCTCTCTGCCCACCTGTCAGGGGCACGAGCAAGCTCAATCGCCCTCGATTGGCCACAGGCGTCATGACGTCACACCCTTTTCCTCAAGGTGCTCACTGGCGGGAGGCCCTACTAGAGCTGCACGTACGAAGGCTCCAAGCTCAGGTGACCGCGAGCGGGTTCCTGGTGCCTCAGCCCAGGATCCCGGCCATGGTGGGTATCTCTCTGCAAAATGCATCATCCTAAAGCGTGACAAGAATTTCTACTGAATGGCTAGCCCCCTCCCCCATTGTACCTCTGCACCCACTTTCCCCTCGAATTTGGGCCATAGAGCTAGGTGGACCACTGAGGGAAATCAGGAACTCTCCTGTGAAAGGCAGAATCAAGGAAATGCATCTTCCTCAAAAGCCTTTATTTGTGTCCCAGGTGTCACTACCAATCAGTTTCCAGCTGGGGCAGTGGAAACTTCGACTAATCACAGCTGCTCACCCCCACCCCACTCCGAGGTTTGTGTTCCTGGAGTTTCTCATTGTCAGTTAGCTGGAAATTGCAGGTAAATGTGCTCTGCCTTACAACACCTGTTCTGCTCTTCAGTCTCCTGCTCGGGGAGACACCAGGAGACAGAGGGTGGTGGAGCACGCCAAAGGTATTGTGTTTCTGCCACTTACCGGGTTATATTTTCTGATGAAAGTTCATTTATAGCAGGAAACTATTGTCTTTGAATTTTGGAGTGAAAACAGTGGATTGCACTGGTAACAGACTGAGATACTGCTAAATAATGTTGTTGTTAGAATTGCTCTTGTGAGTTTCTTCATTCATCCTTTGTAAAGGAGGAGGGGTATTTCCGACGTCTAGAATAGCATCTGGCACATAGTAAGTAGGTGCTAGGCAGATATTTGATAACTTTTTAATGTCCTACACATTCTACAGAATTGGGGTGATTATTCTCCCAACACCTGTAAATCTGGAGATATTTTTGATACTTTGAAAACAAAACAAGCAAACAAAAACCCCCTGTGTTCTTACTCTTGGTGGCGGAAGTCCTGAGATTCTCAATGATCTCAAGTGCTAGGCAGCATATCTCTGTCAAAGGAATCTGAATAACAGAATTGTGATCTGGGTCAAGTTTTACTCTGAATTCATGAATTCTGATTATCATTCCCTCTCTTTATATATATATTTTTTCTTATACCCCACCTCCAACAAACAAAGTGGGATGAAATTCTATGATGAATTCTGTGAATCTCATGAATCGTTCTGTAATGAAAAGTGTGAAGGAAAGCTGACTTTTATTTCAATCAAGCAGACAGGATGTCAAATAAATGAAGACAGAAGAACAGATAATCAGTATTATATCAGGAGATGATAAATAGATTCTTTTCAATGTTTCACAGCAAACACCTTTATGTTATTAGTGAGAAAAATGTCTTCAGATAACCAGTGGTCAGCAGATCTGGAAGAAAGCCAATCATCCCGACTGATCAGGAAATCTAGAGACTCCCCCTTTGTCCTTGTAGGTAAGTACAAACTGACAGGATACTGGAAAACTGCTTGTAATGACACAATAATGCCTTACCTACCCAATATCTCTGAGGATTGAAATGTTTCATATGATTGAATTATTTTCAGATATTTATAGCTAAACCCCTCTAAAAATGAGTATAAGTTTTCAGAACAGTGAATAGTACAAGTTAAGTTCTTAATGAATATTACTGGCTATTACTATGATGCATTAAATTCTATTCTGTGCTATCCATTTCATTAAGATAGCTATCTAAAATAAACTATTAATTCCTAACCATTCTAAATGGAGTTGGTTGAATTGACTTTAACTTTTCCATGACTTGGGATTAGCAGTAGCAGCAGTTTATTATACTGCCATTCTATAAGGGACTATTGGGATGTATAGGTCCTCAACTAACTCTAACCTTTAAAAGTTCCTGTATCTGCTGTTTATAGATCTTTCTGTTTCTTCTATTACTGTCAAGAAAAAATCTGCTTTTAATATTCTGTGGCACCAGAAGCTAGGTACCAAGCTTGAAGGAATTCAGTCTAAAGAAACTTGGAGTGCAAGCCTGGGCCTACCTATACACTGAGAACATGAACTCTGACGTGTTCATTTTGGCTGCTAATAGGCTCTTTGGGTATGTCCTAGGTATTGAAGTTAATGGTTAAATAAACCCTGAATAAAAGAAGTGATATTATAATTAGATCTGGAGCCTTAGCCTCTTTCTCTTTTTCCACACATATTTAGTGTATTTATATTTTTAATAAATATTGTATGTATGTGGACTTTGAAAAAATCATACACAGAATTTAAGCACCCATATTGTGTTTTAAAATCTGAGATTTCTTTTTTTCTCCTCTGGATGCTGAAGTTGCCCTAAGCATTATTTTTTGTATACTGTGGCCATGCCTCTTCCTTCTGTTTAATCTGCCTGGAAAACATTAAAATAACTTACAAAATCAGACTGATGTAAGTTTGTAACTGTATTAATGCTATAAAACCTTCAAATCAGTTTAAGTCACATGTTTCCATAGTCAATGCTAATCTAATAACTTAAGTGTCATTCGCATATCAAAAATTAGAATTTTACTTTAAAGTAATATGTGTGTAGAAGTTTCATTTAATTTAAGACATGTAATAGCAGTCACTGGAAATGGAAGCAAATAATTTAATAGTGATGTATTCATCGTCCTTAGCATATTTAACTAGAACAGCTCACTATACTGAACAGATCGCTATAATAAATTAATCACCATGCCTGTTGTACACTAAATTATCTTGCCAGAGATTTTTAGCATGATTAAAATCGAAAGATGAAAGTATTTCTAACTAAATTCAATGATATGACAGAGACACTGTATGAAATACAACAAAGGTTCTGACTAATCTCTAAAAGAAACAAAACCAATTTAAGTAAGAACAGAGCCTTGATTTGATCAAGGGAAGAGAGCCATATTTTTGCTGAAAAGTAAATAATGATAAAATTTGGATATATATATCATTGAATAGTTGTGTTAAGTTCTTGTTATTTCAACAATATCTGCCATGTGTTTCCTGCTACAGGGTGGAGTATACTGTGGATAATTTACAAAACATTTTTATCTTAAACAACCTCTGACTTTATAAATATAATTGTTTTTCATTGTTTAAAATGGTTTTATGATCACAGCTACTGTCTGTGTATGCATTATATGTATTTAAAATCTGCGTTGACAGATTATTTGGCTCAAACTTTTTTCACATAACATTTCTTATGCACAATTCTGTACATTAGTACTTTATATACTTACAATTTCTTAATAGTAATGGCAGTTTTTCCAGTGTTCTAGCCATTTGGGTTGATCAGTTTCCCCCACACTACAGTATACATATAAACATTCTGTGTCAATTTCTTGACTTCTCTTTTAGTTATTCCTTTTGGTTATTTCCTTGGAGTTTGTACTAGATCCCTTGAAGTATATTTCCCAGAGAATTTCTGGGGAAGGAAATCTGTCCAGTTTAATATCACTTATAAAAAATTTCCAGAGTTCTTTCCAGAAAAATTTACCCAAACTTTGAGTTTTCAGCATTGTATGTGTTTTCCCACGTGCCTACCATCATTTCTTGTTTTATTATTTGTTTTGCTATTTTTATATGTTTTTAGTACATGAGTCATTTTGATTGTTTAATCTGATTCTGGTTTCTACTTATTGATTCTGGTTTTTATTTATTAAATGGATCCTGAAAGAGTAAAGAAAGAATGAAAGAGAACAGGTACCAACAAAGAATTCTGTATCTAGTGATACTTTTTTTCAAAAATGAGGGAGTGATTAAGACATTTCCAGATTTAACAAAAACTGAGAGTGTTTACCACCACTAGACCAGCCCTACAAGCAATACTAAAAGAGTTCTTCAGATAGAAAGGATCAAAGTGGCATAAAGAAATAAAGATCTTTGGTAAAGGTAACTATATGGGTAATTATAAATGCCAATACTATTGTATGGTATTTTGTTGTTATATAACTTCACTTTTTACTTCTTACAGGTTCTAAAATGCAAAGGCATAAAAAGTAATGATAAATATATGGTTTGATACCTACAATGTAAAGAGATACAGTCTGTACCAAGTACACAAAGGTAGGGTGATGGAGGGGTATAAGAACAGTGTATGTGTATGCTACAGAAGTTAAGTTGGTATCAAATCAGACAAGATTGCTAAAGATTTAGGATGTTAAATTTTAGCCTCATGATAACCATAAAGAAAATATATGCAAAATAGATATGGAAAGAAATGAGAAGGGACTCAAAATGGTACAACACAAAAAATCAAATAATTATGAAAGTAGGCATTAATGGAAAATTGAAGGACAAAAAAGATATGACTTACAACAGCAAACAGCAAAATAGCAGAAGAAAGTCCTGTATTATCAGCACTTATGTAAATAGATTACACTTTTCTCGTCAAAAGGTAGAGGTTGGACGAATGGATAAAATGCATGACTAATAATATGATGCTTACAGAGATTTACCTTATATTCAAAGATCAAAGTAGATTGAAAGTGAAAGGATGAAAAAAATGTACAATGCACATATTAACCAAAGTGAGCTAGTACCTTCAGTAATATCAGATAAACTAGACTTAAAGTCAATATTGTTATGAGGGGCAAAGAAGGTCATTATATTCTGATAAAGGGGTCAATTCAAGAAGACATAACACTTGCAAATATATATGCAACTAATGGCAGAAATCCAAAATATATGAAGCATATATTGACAGATTTGAAGGTAGAAATTCATGGATCTACGTTAATAGTCATTGAATTTAATAAACCACCTTCAATAATAAATAGAACATCCAGACAGAAGATCAAAAGGAAATAGAAGCATTGAATGATAACTATAAACTAACTAGAGCTAAAAGATATATATGAATACTTTGACCAACAGCAGCAGAATACAAATTTATTCTCTAGTGCACATGGATCAATCTCCAGGATAGACCATATGTTAGGTAACCAAACATGTCTCAAAAAGCTTAAAACTATTGAAATAATACAATGATTTCTCTAACCATATGGAATGAAGCTAGAAATTAATAACAGAGGGAGAACTGGAAATTTCACAAATATTTGCAAATTAAAACAGCACACTTTGATCCAATGGGTAAAAAAGAAATCATAAGGGAAATTAGAAATTATTTTGAGGCAATGAAAAATAAATAAAAATGAAAATGAAAACACAACATACCAAATCTTATGGGATGCAGCAAAGGCAGTACTGAGAGGGAAATTTATAGCTCTAAATAAATACATTAAGAAAAGAAATGGTGCACAGATGGTTCAGTGATAGAATGTTCATGTACCATGTGGGAATCCCAGGTTCCAATTCTGAACCATGCAATACCCCCCACCCCCAAAAAAGAAGAAAGATCTTAAATCAGAGTTCTAACTTCACAACTTGGAACATCCAGAATAAGAAAAGACAACTAAAATTCAAAGCAAGCAAAAGAAAGGAAATAACAAAGATTAGAGCAGAGATAAATGAAGTAGAGGGTAAAAACAAAACAAAACAATCAAGAGACTCAATGAAACCAAAAGATGATTCTTTGAAAAGATCAATAAAGCCAACAAACCTTCAGCTAGACGGACAAAGAAAAAAGAGCACACAAATAATTAAAATCAGAAATTAAATAGGGGACATTACTGGCAACCACAGAAATAAAAAGGATTATAAGCAGATAACATGAACAATGGTACACCAACAAATCAGATAATCTAGATGAAATGGAAAAATTACTAGAAACACACAAAATACCTATACTGCCTCAAAAAGAAATAGAAAATCTGAACAGATTGATAACAGGTAAAACAATTGAATCAGTAATCAAAAACCTCCCAACATAGAAAAGTCCAGAACCAGATGGCTTCATTGGTAAATTTTACCTTACATGTAAAGAATAGATAACACCAATCCTGCTTAAACTCCTCAAAAAAGCAAAAAAACACTGAAGAGCAGAGACACTCCCTAACCACAGATAGTCTGTTATCAAATGTGATTTTTCCCAGGTATACAAGGGTGATTCAACATAAAATCAACTAGTGAAATACACCATGTTAACAGAACAAAAGGGAGAAAAACCCACATGATCATATCAATCGACACAGAAAAGGCATTGACAAAGTCCAGCACCCCTTCTTGATTAAAAACACTTAGAAAACTAGGAATAGAAGCAAACTTCCTTATCATGATGAAGGGTGTATATGAAAAACGAACAGCTAGCATCGTACTCAATGGTGAAAGTTTTCTATCAGGAACAAGACAGGGATGCTCGTTGTCACTCCTGTTATTCAACATTGCACTGGAAGTTCTAGCCAGAGAAATTAGGCAAGAAAAACAAATAAAAGGCATCCAAATTGGAAAGGGAGAAGTAAAACTACTTCACTGCAGATGACATGATCCTACATAGAACAGATACTGAAAAAAAAAAAAAAAAAAAAAAAAAAAAAAAAAAAAAAAA
>PVIY010028812.1:0-32695 GCA_004026745.1 Myrmecophaga tridactyla | reverse complement strand
AATATATTTTCTCTAAAGGAGAGAAAATTCATAATCCCTGGCTAAGCAAATACATAATTAAAAAGACCCCAAACTCTAATATCCAGTATTAAAATGGGGACATCAACAGATAGCCTACAAACAATAAAAAGATACACATTCTCAGTGATTATCAGGAAAATACAAATTGAAAGCACTATACAGTCAACTAACTGAATGGCTAAATGACTGACAATAACAAATATCTGAGAGAACGTTAATCATTTGGAAACTTTATGCATTGCGGTGGTACTGTGAAGTGGTACACTTCTATTTAGTTCTAATAGTTCTCTATTTTGGAGAACTGGGCACAAATATCCACCCAACAAGTATTCTTATTAGGAAACACAACAGCACAGAGAAGGCAGTTACAAGTAAATAAATGATTCTCACTATCACAATACTGAATGAACAAAGAAGATGCAAAAACAAAGCCTACAAAATTGTTACATAATAGTAGGAAAAGGGGTGGCATAGGGAGGTGTGGAATTTAGTCATTTCTTTAGATCAGCTAGTATATAGCCAGAAACTGTCAGGAACAATTATTTAGGGGACACCAGTGACTGGACACACATTGTACACCAGTCTAGAATGGGTGAAAGGGCCAAGGTCACAGTGCAGCCAAACTGCGGAGGCTGGTATTCCTCCCCCACTAGCACAGCAGGCTGTGTTGGAAACACTTCTCTGTGGGAAAAAGTAGACTTTACTAGGAGCAAGGGAAGGTAGCTCAACCAAGCACCAATTGTGTTTTTTTTTTTGGAGGGGGTGAATTGAACCTTGGTCTCCCACATGGAAGGCGCCAACTATAGTTTTAACTTAGAAATCTGGACTGCTAAATGCAAGCTCCAAGCATAGATAAACCCATAGCAAGCAGGAAAAGAACTCTGAGGTCTCCCAGCAGAGGGGAGGTGGGGCTGACAGAAAAAATAATAATACTGCAGAGGCTTTTGGAGTCGGCCAAGCTCAGAGTACTGCAAAAGGGCTGTGCCCCAAGCAAAGGAGCACATAGACCCAGCAACTCTGGCTCTTGACTAGCAAATCTTGGGGGCTAGAGACTGACTATGAAAAGAGATTTCTTATTTCCTTTCTTTTTTTTCTTTTAAAACTATTCTAGATAGCTCATTAGAGAAAGCTTCAGGTATTTTCAATTGTCAGCACTGACCCAGGCAATGGCAGAGTTAAAATAGATCTAAGAGACAAAGTACCTACTCAAGTAAAGGAGATTATTCCTTAAAGGGTGTATCTTTCCCTCAAAAAAGGGGGGAGGGGTCAGGCCCAGCCAAATGGTGGTCCTCATTTAAAGGACTGAGACCACAGGGTCCAGAAAATAGACACAGCTTAAGTTTGCCTTCTACCTCAGCCTCAGTCTCAACTATGCCCTTGTCAGGTATAGGGTCTACTGAGAATTAAAGACACTGCATCATGTCATGCCAGTAGGGACCTGACAAGTGTCACCTGCTGGGGATAGGGAAAGGACAGAGTCTAGAGGCTTCACAGGAATATCTGACTACTGCTGCATCTCATCCTCAGGGAAATTTGATACTGATTACATCTTGATATCTGGGTTTGTCTTGACAGGGAAAATCTGATTGGGGTTGAGCATATCTAGGGATACCCTGCTCAAAAAAAAAAAAAAAACAGGCTCCATATAGGCAGGGCAAGAACCAGAGAAAAAGGGATTTAAAAATTCTCATCAGCTAAAAGGAAGCTATGCTAGATGTCTAGAAAAAGTTGAACTGAATGCCAAAGAACAGATAGAGAACAAAGACTAACAACAAGAAAACCCTAGGTAAAAGAGTGAAAATGACCTACAGAATAAATTAACCAAGGAAACTAGATTTCTAGATACCAACAAAAAATTACAA
Source organism: Myrmecophaga tridactyla (assembly GCA_004026745.1). Classification (NCBI taxonomy): domain Eukaryota; kingdom Metazoa; phylum Chordata; class Mammalia; order Pilosa; family Myrmecophagidae; genus Myrmecophaga; species Myrmecophaga tridactyla. Next base: position 30,812 of record PVIY010028812.1, on the reverse strand, counting down.
GCCATACTAGAAAAAATTAAGATATGGCTCAGTCAAAAGAAAAAACTAACACTTAAAATGATATACACAAATTGAAACAACTAATTACAGATGTTCGAACATGCTAAATAAAGTGAAAAATCAAACCAATGAGTTAAGGGAAGATATAGCAAAAGAGATGAAGGACATAAAGAAGATATTGGATGACAATAAGAAGAACTCAAAGTCTTGATAAACAAATAGCAGAACTTACAGGTGTGAAAGGCACAACAGAAGAGATGAAAAACAAACTGGAGACTTACAACAGCAAATTTAAAGAGGCAGAAGAAAGGATTGGTGAACTAGAGGACAGGACATCTGAAGTCCTGCACACAAAAGAACACATATTAAAAAGAATAGGAAAATAATGGGGTACACAGGTGGTTCAGTAGTAGAAAGCTTACCTTCCATGCAGGAGACCTGGGTTTGATTTCCAGACTATGCACATAAAAAAAACAAAAAAGAATGGACAATGTGAGCAGGCACTTAGGGAACTGAATGACAAAATGAAGAGCATAAATATATGAGGTATGGGGGTCCCAGAAAGAGAAGAGAAAGGAAAAGGGGAAGAAAGAATAATGGAGGAAATGATCACTAAAAATTTCCCGTCTATTATGAAAGACATAATTACAGATCCATGAATCACAGCATACCCCAAATAAAATACACAGACCTGCTCTAAGAACTTACTAATCAGAATGTCAAATGTCAAAGACAAAGAGAGAATTCTGAAAGTAGCAAGGGAGAAGCAATGCATTACATACAAAGGAAGCTCTATAGGACCATGTGTGGGTCCTTCTCAGCAGAAACCATGATGGTGAGAAGGCAATGGTGTGGTATATTTAAGATATTGAAAGAGAAAAACTGCCAACCAAGAATTCTATATCTGGTAAAACTGTCCTTCAGAAATGAGGGAGAGTTTAAAATATTTTCAGACATACACTGAAAGAAAGAGTTTGTGAACAAGAGACCTGCTATTTAGGAAATACTAAAGGGAACATTACAGGCAGACAGGAAAAGACAGGAAGGAAAGCTTTGGAGAAGAATGTATAAATAAAAACTATCAGTAAAGGTATAGAATAAAGTCATGACACATGCAACAATATAGATGAATCTTGAGGACATTATGTTGAATGAAATTAGCCAGACACAAAAGGACAAATACTGTATTTTCCCACTAATATGAACTAACATTAATGAGCAAACTTTGAGAGTTAAATTGAGAACCAGACTATCAGGAGATAGAATGAGGAGAGAGATTGGGCATTTGATGCTGAACAAGTACAGAATGTTTAACAGGATTGATTGTAAAGATCCAGAAATGGATAGCACAATACTATCTGATGGCAGGACAATACTGTAAGCACACTGAATGAAGCTGGCTGTGAGTATGGTTGAAAGAGGAAGGCTAAAGGTGTATGAAATCAGAAGGAAAGAAAGAAGATAAAGATTGGGACTATATAACTTAGCAAAGCCTAGAGTGGACAATGATGGTGATTAAGTGTACAAATATAAGAATGCTTTTAAATGAGGAGAAAAAAATGAATGTCAACATTGCAAGGGGTTGAAAAGGGAATGGTATATGGAAAAATATATAATTAATGCAAACTAGGGTCTATTTTTAACAGTAACATTGTAACATGTTCCCATTAAATGTAACAAAGGCAATATACTGAAGCTAAATGTCAATAAGAGGGGCATAAAAGGGAGGGGTATGGGATTCTCAGTGTTGTTGTTGTTTCTCCTTTTTATTTTATGTCTTAAAATTTTTATTCTTCATTTCTTCTTTCTTTGCAGAAGAAATGGAAATGCCCACGTATAGATTGTGATGATGAATGTATAACTAAGTGATTTTACCAGAAGCCACTGATTTTTTACTTAGAATGGATTGTATGGAATGCGAATAAAACTGTTTAAGCAGTTTTTTAAACTGTTTTAAAAATAACAGAAAGATACAAATGCTGGAGAAAATGTGGAGAGAGAGATGGACCTATTCACTGTTGGTAGGGAAGTAGAGTGGTGCAGCCCTTTTGGAGGGCAATGTGGTGACTCCACAGTAGGCTAAGTATAGGGTTACCATATGATCTGGCAACTCTGTTATTAGGTTTATACTTGGATGAACTGAAAGAAGGGACACAGATGGACATCTGCACACTGGTGTTTATGGCAGCAGTATTCAGAATTTGTAAGATAGAGATGGTCTAAGGGTATATCAACTGATGAACTGAAGGGTGAACTGTGGTGAATACATACAATGGAATACTGAGTGGCTGCAAGAAGTAAAGAAGTTGTGAGGCATGCAAACTAGAATGAATCTTGAGGACAAGATGTTGAGTTAAATAAGCCAGAAACGAAAAGACAAATATTTTAATACCTCACTAATATGCACTAACTATAATGTGTAAACTCTGAGAACTGAACCTGAGTGCATAGGTTATCAGGGGAAGGTTTATTGTAAAGGTTCCTAGATAATAAGCTTTTACAGCAGCCACATCTACTCCTGAGTTGTAGTGGTTATTTCTAAATTCTGAGATGCTGAACTTCTTGTGTATAACCTGGACGTCCCCCACTTCAGGTATCTTGTGACACCTGAACCTTTGAGCTGGAGTTCTGCAGTCATGAAAGTCAGCATTACCCATTCAGCAAATACTTAAAAAGCTGTAAAAGAGATCAGACTTCAATTAGAGATATTAGTAAAACTGATCTAGTTAGGTAAAGCAGACTAAAGGGTAAAGGATACTACTGACTGTGTTTTAAAATATAAAGTTCTGTGTGAGATCAAAGAAAGAGATGTTTACTTGGTGCAAAATTTATATTTCTGTAGCACACTGTCTAATTTAACAAGTATAGTCAGTTCATTTTGAATGGAACTTTGAATAGGGAGTGAGATCTTGTTGGTTTGTACAGGTTGGTATGATGCCTCAATACATCCCAGAGAAATTGGGGCAGAAAATAAAAAAGTAATTGTAGAGTCTTCTTGAAGAATTGGGGAAAAAGGTAGGAATATTAAACATCCCCACCTGGGGGATTCCTGATATTCTTGCAAACATTGGAGAGTACCAATTTAATAGACTAAACAATTGATCTTATGAAATTTATTCCTACAAAGGAGAAGCTAAGCCTACTTATAATTATGGCTAAGAGTTATCCCTAGAGAACTTCTTTTGTTGCTCAGATGTGGCCTCTCTCTGAATGTAAACTCACTGCCCTCCCTAAGTGAGACATGATTCCCGGGAGTATAAATCTCCCTGGCAACATGGGATGAGCCTAGACTTGGCATCATGGGAATGAGAAAGCCTTCTCAACCAAAAGGGGGAAGATAAATGTTGCAAAATAAAGTTTCAGTGGCTAAGAGATTCCAAATAGAGTCGAGAGGTCATTTTGGAGGTTATTATTATGCATCATATAGGTAACCCTTTTTAGTTTTTAGTGTATTAGAATAGATATAAGGGAATATGTAAAACTGTTGGACTGTAATCTAGTAGCTCTGATTCTTGAAAATGATTCTATAACTATATAATTTTCATTGTGTGACTATGTGATTGTGAAAATCTTTTGGCTGACACTCCTTTTATCAGGTGTATGGTCAGATGAGTAAGAAAATAAAATAATGAAATGGAGTAATGAAAATGTTCAAAAATTGTGGTGATGAACACACAATTATATAACAATACTGTGAATCACTGATCGTACCCTTTGGATGATCATATGGTATGTGAATATATCTCAATAAAATCACATACAAAAAGATTTAGGAAAAGACAGGAGTCACCAATGACTCTCACATTCTGAGGGACATGTAATAACCAAACAGAAAAGTGTTGATTTTTATTCAATGCATGCTTCAAAAGTAAGATAATGAATACCTCTGGAGGATCTATTTGAAGATATTGTGCAATATCTTGATGATGATAACAATGTGATCATAATCATGATAGCACTAATTTATTTACCACTTGTCAAGCTCTATGCTGCATAACAACAATCTATTTAATTTTCAAACCTATCATTCCTTCCATTTAGCAGAAAAGTAAACTGAAGGTCACAGGGCTCTTAAGCAGCAGGGCCTCAAAATTTTGCAACTAAAGATTCAAAAGTCTATACACTACACAACAAAGATTCATGAATAGAAGAGAAGATGCAGAAAGAAAAAAAGAGAACAGTCCAGAGGATGAAAAACTAAAGTCAAAATAAGATGCTGGCTGGGGAAGATAACATCATAATGGCCTTATTTAAGAACACTATCTAAAGCAGGACTGGCCTTACACTTTTTCGAAGTTTAGATATATTTTTTCACATCTAAATATCTCAAGTAATACTTGCTAGATTGTACTACCTCAGGCAAGCCTTTATCCATCTTGGCCTTTTTATTAAATATTTGAAAAAGAACTTGAAAATGCTTATCATTAAACTCCCTTCAAATCTTAAATTTTAGAATACATAATAAGAAGGTTGCAAAAAAATTTTAACCAGCATTTTAATTTTTAATTCAAAGGGGAATCATGCAAGGGAATGTAGAACCCTAACATCCAGATTAGAATACGGAGTCATTGCCCTAAAGTCAGAAGTACTTTGTAAGGAGTCATAAAACAGAAGTGCTCTTCTTTCTCAACAGACCTATGTATCAGATGGTAAAATGTTATGAAAAGTCAGTAAAAAGATGTATTTCTGCAAATATACCTAAATTTGAGACAAGTTTTATTACAAGTATTTTTTTTATTATAGAGAAAGGAAAACATGAATTGAAATTTGGCTAGAGAGTTATGCTATCTCATTTCATTTAAGTCAGTTATTTCAGGTTAATTTAAAATCATCATTGTTAAGCATAAGTAGTGTTTTATTACTATCTTTTTCTAGAAGAGTACACTGAATTCCTTAGTTCAGGAAATGAGCAATAAATTATTCTTTGTCATCTAGGTCAGGTACTTACAGCACAGGAGCGAGTGGACCAAAGTGGTTGAATTACACTATTTACAGTGACGAGGATTCCATCAGATAGCTCTTAAGGACCTTTGGGCATTAAACAAATGCATTTAGTGTTACTGGCATATTAATTCAAATGTAACAGTTAAAAAATTGTAAGAGCTTTCCCTGGAAGAATCATTTTAAAAAGCCACTTGTTTCTGATTGAACTCAAATGTTTTTTTTTTTTTTTTTAATAAACAGTTAACAATAAAGATAAAGAATGCTATGGTCCTTTCATTGTTTTCCTCTTTGTTCTTTCATGATTCCTCATTGGCAATTTGATAGCATTGGCATCAAAAGAAATATGTATGTAAAGCAAATCTGATTATATGAACTTCAGCTTCTTATTTTATTTGAAGCAAGAATTTTGGACTCCTTTTTACAACTTTCCTACAATGAAGAAAGGCGTGCTGCTTGTATCCATGCAAAAGCCCCCTATATTGTACTAACATCTAATTTTGTCCAAGATGAACCATGTGCTTTTCAGAAGTTCAACTTCTGTATATTAAAGTTCTATTCTTCTTCTACTGTCAGATCTAAGTATAATTTTCAGTAGAACAGCTCAGCATATGAAAAATGGGTTCCATAGAATGCCAGGACTATATAGAGTCCTAACACTCACTTACCCCAACCTTTCGTTTTTTTTTGTCTAGAGAACTTAGGCTAGAGAGGAGAAATGAGCAGTATAAGTATACAGTTTAAGTTTCTGTATAAGTGATACAGTAACTTAATGTACAGGAAGTTAAAAGCTAAGACAAATATAATTTCTGTACTCCAATTTTCGTTGTTTATTTCTACTGTGCCATACTTCCCTGATATATATTGCTAATAGTAAAATTTGGACTAGAATAATACAGCATAATTTCTAATCCTAATGTTATTGGGTAAGTATTATTGTGAATTCAGAATGTATTTTATTCATATTGACTGTTTGGCCTATTCAAATAGGTGCCATGCCAGGACAGTAAGCCACCTACTCCTCCTTCAGTTTTTTCCTTGCCTTATTTTTAACACTTTCAGTAAAGACAGATTTGATCTAAATTTATACAAAATGAGTGTGGGGGATAAATGGAAGAGCTTGCTGGGTGGCCATGGCCGCATATACTAGAATATTCTTCCTGAGCTCCAATGGTAGGCTCACCATTCTAGCCATGAGCAAATGTTTGTACAGTGGGCATCCCATTTGAGCTTACCCTGTGTCCATTGGGTTCAGACATCTTTAGAGCTTTTGTCAAAATTGTCCTCCAAAAGTCCGTACGTATGAAGAGTCTTCTGAGAAGGTACAAAATCTCAGGAAAGAGTACCTCATTTGATTTAATTAAAAAAATCTTAGTTTTCAAAGAAGGTAAATTCTGAGTATAGCTTTGTTTTGTCACTAATATTTGTTGCACAAAATAGTCCAGCTCCAAATGGATTCATGTCTTAGTTCTAAGAACCACAGAAAATTTGGATGTAAAACTTAAAGTACTGATTCACTAAAAAAATCTATAAAACTAGGGCAAAGTAGTCATGAGATGATGAGGAAGAGGAGGGATGATGATAATGATAATGGTGGAGGTGGTGGTTACTGCCTAAGGTTAGGTAACAGAAGGAATGGCAAGATTCACTTTGCAACAGAAACCGTGACATTTGTCATCTGAGGCACATGCTGCCTAAGCTCTGGGAGAGGAGGTTATTGTCTGAACATAGCAGTGATCAGGGAGTGTTGGACAAGAGGAAACATGACGATGTCACTGCTAAGCAGGAGGTGATTTATTTATGAGGACATGAGAGCCCTCACAGAACACTTGAGAATTCAGTCAGCCCTACGGTTGACTGAAATCTTGCATGCAAAAGCAGGGGTGAGAATTAGAGAAATTATATTGTTTCTAAAATCATGACTCTTTAATATCATAAGCTGGAGAAATTTGAGTTGTATAAGCAAGCATCATGTATGTAACAATGTCTATATCTTCCAGTAGTCACGCAAATAACTCTTGAAGTATATGATATCAAGTATCTACACTCAAATCATTTGGCATTCTGTTCTATTCAAACAAGATTTTTTTCTCAGGTACATGTATCAAAGAAGTGGCAGAATGTAGAGATGCGAGGAATCTTCTTTTTTGGATTTCAAAAATAAAAGTTCCCAATATCGGGGCTAAAAGCCCATTATACTGCCATATTGGAGCATGTTATCCAATAATGTATTCATAAGTATGGATTCTACAATTATGGCTATATAAGCAGAGTCAAATAGTTCAAACAAGGTCACAGAGGACACCACTCTAAATGATTAGGGAAAGTTCATATAAAAAAAGGGCAACACAGGGTGAGAAAATAGCTCTTCCTTTTACTCATAGAGCTGGGATAGAGCTAGGATGAAATGGTGGCCCGTCCATTTACTAACTATGTGGCCTTGGGCACCATAACCTTTTCTGTAACTGCTTTTTTTTCTTTCTCAGAGCACTCATCTAATGGAGGCAGTGTTGCAAATATTTCATCTAAAGAGTGGTATGCAAGGCCTTACATAAAGTAAGTGCTTAAGGACAATAAGCAAGTATATCATTGCTACTGCTAGACTGAACACTTCAACTCTTAGTGAAACTTAAAATTTTTTAAATTTCCAATTTTATAAAATGTAGACAAATAACATCAGATATAAGACACAAAATCATATGAAGTTGTAATCTGAAGGAGGCAGGCTCTGGCAAACTCTGAAAGAGATTATATATCTCTCTATTTTCCCTAGTTGAACTCAGGTGCTTTCCTTCCTCCTTTTTAGCATCTCACTCTTAGCACTCACTAATTTCCCAACAAATCTCTGAACAATAAAATTCCTCTCGCTCCCACTTCTATACTTTAAGAGTTAACTCTCTTTATGCTTTCTAAAACTCTTAAAAAAAACTCCCACACTCTCAGTGCAATTCCCCCAGAATCAAGTCTTCAACTAGATTTTATTTAAGTAATTTGACCAGCCAATCCACACGCATGAGTTCCTGGCTGCCAAGACATTCTTCAATTGTTTCTTAGGTAACTTGCACTTTAACAGTAGTTTTTTGAAGAAAATCCTTACCACAATGGATGAGCAGTGGTATTATATATAGACAAAAAGCCTCAAGAAAATATTTTTAAATATCTTTAAATATTTGGCATTCATGCACAAAAGGAGAAAAGAAGCCTAATAGAATCAATGGGCCACGAGAGAAAAATACAAAACAGGAACAAATTACTGTTCATGCCAAACTATGATGTAGAGTCTGAAGAGGCAAGAATATAAAACATAATTACTCAAAATAATTGGTCATTATATTCTCACTGCTTGCAAATTCCAGCTTGATTATTCTAGAATAAAAAAACTATGTAAAATGATCGCTCTTTAACATGTAAAAAAATCTTTATTATCTACTTCAAAAGACTTCTGGGGGTATGCTATTCATAAGAATAATAGAATCAGTTGTCAACAAAAGAAATTTCAATTAGCATACCTGGAAAATTGTTGGCTCTGTATTCTTTGGAAATACCGGTCAAAAGAACTCCTGGTATCTTCTTAGTGGCCAGAATTATAGAATCAACAAATCCTTTCTTTTCATCAAAATTGAGAAGAATGTTTTGGCCTGGGAAGCTAATTTGGGGGCCAAAAGGAGTTTGGAGTGAGACAGTAATCTAAGATACAAACAGAAGAGTGACACTCTCAACAAATAATGTAAATATAGCTAGTAATTTCAAAGGTAAGTTTATAAAATGTGGAAATGGTACATGTAAGTCAAAACAAAGACAGAGATTGAACAGATTTAAAAGTGGCAAGGCTCAGGATGGTAGATCTTCCTGGCAATGTAGAATGACTCCCAGGAATGAGCTTGGTCCTGGCATCATGAGAAAGACTTCTTAACCAAAAGGTGGAAAAGAAATGAAAGAAAATAAAGTTTCAGTGACTAAGAAATTTCAAATAGAGTTGAGAGGTCATTCTGGAGAGTATTCTTATGCATTATATAGATATTCCTTTTTAGTTTCTAATGTGTTAGAATAGCTATAAGGAAATAGCTGAAACTGTTGAACTGTAATCCAGTAGTCTTGAATCAAAGACTTGAATTGACATTTCTCCAAAGAGGAGATACAAATGGATAAAAATCACATTAGATAATGATCAACATCACTCGCTGCTAAGAAAATGCAAATCAAAACCACCATGAGATATTAATTTACACCTACTAGAATAGCTAGTATTGAAAACAAAATATAAAATTACAAGTGTTGGAGAAGATATGGAGAAATAAGAACAGTCATTCATTGCTGGTGGGGGTGTAAAATGGTGTGGCTGCTGTGGAAGACAGTTTGGCAGTTTCCCAGGAAGCCAAGTATAGAATTACCATATGGCCTGTCAGTCTTATAGTAGGTATATATCCAGAAGTACTGAAAGCAGGTAGTCTAACAGATATTTGACTACTGATGTTCACAGCAGCATTATTCACAATTGCCAGAAGATGGAAAAAATGCAAGAGTCCATTAATCAATGAATGGATAAACAAAATGTGGTATATACACATGTTGGAGTATTATTCAGCTGTAAAAAGGAATGAAGTCTGATGCATGAGACAACATGGATGAACCTCAAGGACATTATGTTGACTGAAATAAGCCAGACACAGAAGGACAAATGTTGTATAATCTCATTGATATGAACTAATTCTCCTAAGCAAACTCATAGAGTTAGAATCTAGAATATAGGTTACTAAGGGATAAACTGGGGGTAGAGAATGTGGAGCTGATTCTTAATTTGTACAGAATTTCTATTTAGGTTGATTGTAAAGTTTGGAAATGGATGTTGGTGATGGTAGCACATTATTGTGAGTGTAATTAACAGTGCTGGATTATGTAAGTGAATGTGATGGATAGGGGGAGTTTTGGGTCATGTATGTTACTACAATGAAAGTTAGAGGATAAAACATGGAACTGTACAACACAGTGTACCCTGCTGTGGACAATGGACTGAAGTTAATAGTACAAGAATGTCCTTTCGTGAATTATAACAAATGTATGACACTAATGCAAAGGTAGTATATAGGGAAAATATACTTAATGTAAAATATAGAACATTGTTTTAATATTCTCTCATCAGTTGTAACAAAGGTGCCACACTATTGCAAAGTTTCACAAATTGGGGGCCATGTGGAATGCTGCCTTTTTTACATGACTTTTTTATAAATCTACAACTTCTCTAATTAAAAATAATAATACTTTTTCAAATAAATTATGCTAAATTTAAGAAACCAGACACAGAGTACTACATATTGTATGATTCCACTTATATAAAATTTAAATGTAGATAAATCTACAGAGACAGAAACAGATTAGTGGTTGTGTATAGCTACAGAAGAATAAAGGGGTTGATAGGTGACAGCTGCAGGATATGGGGTTTTTCTTTGGGGTAATAAAAATGTTCCAAAATTGATTGTGGTGATGAAGAGACCACTTTGTGAACAAACTAGAAGGCATTGATTGTACACATTGGATGGATTATATGACGCTATCTAGGGTCAAGAAACCATTATTTTAGGTTAAAAGGAATATCTCTAGTCAAAATTGACAAGATGGGAACATTAAAGATATTCTCCTTGTGATAACTAAAGTTTAATCATTGTTAGATTGTGTTTGAAGTGAGAAAAGTAATGAAATGCTTTTTACATTTTAAGAAAAAAGTCCTAGACACGTATGTAAGATTTTAAAGGAAAACCTCTAAAGGCAGAATAGCATATTCTATAGTTCATCATGAGAAAATAAAAATAGAATGGAATAACATATAGAAAACAAAGTCCAGGAAAATCAGGAGAGGAGAAAAAAGTAAGCACAAAGGAGTTGGCAATCATAAAATATAAAAGAAGATAATGGCAAGAACTCCAAAGAGATCAGAAATTGTAACAAAGTCAATCAACTAGTTAAAAAAAAAATTCTCAGATTGGACAAAATAAAATATGGCCACAAGTTGCTTGCAAGAAATATGTATATAGATATTAAACAAAATAATAGATATTTTCCAAATAAATAACACATGTACTGTGTGTATACAAACAAAACAATCAATTGATAGATCAATCAATAACAAATAAAGTTTATGTAGCAAAAACTATTTTAGGACATAAATAGAGTTTGCGGCAAAAATATTGAAATTAGTCAAAATAAATGTTAGCTAATAAAATAGTAATTTACCAAGAGTTAAGATAATCAATCACTAATATGTTTTGCATTGTCTGGAGTGTCCACCCACAGAACAGTTATTATTTACAAGTGAAAAAACTGTAATTATTCAGTGGAGAAATTGAATAGTAGGTGACCAATAACAAAATCATCAATGAAGGGAAGACTTCGTACCTCCAGATGTGATCTCCAAACAACGACAAGAAAACTCTTACAAACTATCCTGGCTAAGAACATATAACCTGAATCTAATTTTGAAGAAACATTAGCCCCAAAATAGACTGTATTTTTCAAGTATATCAATATCATAAAAGCAAAGAAGGCTGTGAATATTTTCCAATTAAAAGAAACTAAGGTGACATGACAATTAAATTCAATATTTGATTTTAGACTAGATTGTGTACTGAAGGGAAAAAATCATATGAAGAACATCATTAAGGAAAAATGAAAGATGTATAATATGGAAATTTGATAAAATTTTGCATCATTTTCAATTTAGTGGTGTTGATAACACTAAACTCTGGTTATATAAAAACGTCCAGCTGACCATAGACTGGAACAATATAAATCACTGTTGTTTTATACCATTACATTTTGAATGGTTTGCTATGTCTCAACAGTTAATTTATGCACCTGGTACTCCTTCTATCAATTATTAGATCACCACCTACTCTACCTCTTACTTACAAATGATCTTACTACTAAACATGCAGGAGTTATATGCTTTCTAATGATCAGAAACTCTATTTATATTTCAATTTATATATAGCTATTTAGCAAACATTTACCAAAAACATTCTATAGGTCACACATTTTTCAAAAGCTTTTCCAAACACCTCTGCTCTTCTGGGCAAATGGCAAGGCTGTTTATTATTAAAATGCTATACATGATTCAGTGGGGGAAACCCTCTAAGGAAACTTAATTTGTGTGGTGAACTAAGTAATGTTTCCCCCAAAGAACCTAATCCCTGGAACATGTGAATGCTGTATTTACATGACAGGGAATTTGAAGATGTGTAAATTAAGGATTCTGAGAGGGTAAGATTATCCAGGATTATCTGGGCAGGTTCTAAATTAAATCACAAGTGCCCTTGGGGGGCAGAGGGAGATTTCAGACAGATGGAAATAAAGAAGACAATGTGACTATTGTAGTTATACAGCCACAAGCCAAACCATGCCAGCAGCCATAAGGAGTTGGAAGAGGCAAGAGATGGATTCTATTCTAGAGCTTCTGGAGGGACTGGGCCACTGGCTACACCTTGATTTGAGCCCAGTGAAAATGATTTCACACTTCTGGCCCCCAGAACTGTGAGAGAATCAATTTGTGTTGTCAAGGCCACCAAGTTTGTGGCAAATTATTACAGCAGCCATAGAAAACCAATACAGATTGATGAAGTATTTAGTGTTATATGACTTAATGAAAGTCAGTTGGAACTGAGAGAGTGAATATACGAATAGGAAATGGACAGAACATTTATGAAAATAGAGCTTTGAACTACAACCCACAGAAACAGACCCAGGAAGTCAGAGCACTATCTGCAACCACCAATCCAGGGAGCCAAACCATAATCCCAGTAACAACTGACCCAAAATAGGATTTGATCAACACTTGACAGCTTCCCTGATTTTTGCCTCCACTTCCAATTTACGACCAAATATAGAAAACCAAATATGCCCCCCTAACCAATCACCTAGGATGCCCCATTTCTCACTGGCTTGCCTCCAGCTTCCCCATACCAACAGCCTCCTATAAATGCATATCTGAAGTCCCCCCCTTTTTGCTACTCTAAAGCTTTCCCACTTCCCTGCTCGCCTCTAAGTGTCTGCCAAACCCAAGTGATGGTTGGTGATTGACTCCCTTGCAATAGCAAACTCTGAATAAACAGACTTTTCTTGTTCTCATTTGGGTGATTTTTATTTGCTTATTTCCACAGAACTCTAGATTCTGTTCAGCACCTCAATCTGGATTTTACAGATTGCATTCTTAGTGTCTGGTTTAACATGTACCCCCAAACCTGAATTTTCTGTAAACTCAATATGATTTAGAGGCGTGAACTCTATTCTTTTCAATTTGTGACAACACATGAAAGTCTGCAGAGGAGTTATTTAATTTTAATAATTAATAGCCATAGCAATTTCTAAAACCATTATTGACAAAGCCAAAAACTTAAGCATATATTTATAACTATTTCTTATATAGCTAGGCTTCTTATAATTTTTTCCCCTGAAGGTACTACACACAAGCAAAAATTTGACACTATTCTTTTATTCCAAGTAAAAAACTTCAAACATAAATAAAATTAGACCAATAGGACAATGAACACCAATATACCCCCTATTTAAATAACTGCATGAAATGAATTGGATTTTTAAAAATACGTTCTACAAATCACAACATTTTATTTCTGAATATCTCTTTGTTAATCTTTAAAAGTAGGGGTTCTTTAAAAAGCATAACTGTAATACCGTGTTTTTAAAGAAGCATTATTGAGATAATTCACATACCATACATTCACCCATTTAAAGTGTCCAATATAATGTTTTTACTCTATTCACAGATATGTGCACATATCAGGACAGGCAATTTTAGAACACTTTCATCACCTCATAAAGAAACTCCAAATGCCCTTCAGCACAACCTCCACTATTCTTCATAGCTCCCTTAGGTTTGAATTTCTCCATGCTCTGTTCCTTTGGGAAGATATAAGGAACTATCTGTCTTTCAACCTATTTCCTTCCAGGCATAATATCTGAGCCAGGGCTCTGGAGCTGGGGGTAGGAACAATGTCAAACTTCTCAGCAACTCCCCTGTTCTAGGAGCTGAGTGAGTGGTAGAGTGGGAGGGCAGTAGAAGGCCACCAGCCGGAAGTCCTCTTGGGCTTTCCTCTCCTGGTGTGGACCCATTGCTTCAAGATCCAGGCAAGAGCAGTAGGGACTGCAGTATTCTCAGAGAACTGGTAGGAGTCCAGGCCTGAGATCCCAGACTTCCAGAGCCAAGGGCCCCCTCCCTTTTCAGGGAGCAAGGGCTGCCTCCTGTTCCCCAAATGCCCAGATAAGATCACAGAGCCCACCTTATCTAAAAAGCAGCCCAAATCAGTTTGCTGCACTTGTGCTGAAAGAGGAACCCTGAACTTAAAGTGACCCCAGAACAGGGTGGCTGCCGTGGCTCAGCAGGCAGAGCTCCGACCTGCCGTGCTGGAGGTCTGGAGTTCGATCCCTGGTGCCTCCTGCCCATATGCAAATTAAAAAAAAAAAAAAGTGACCCCAGAACATAAAATACCCTGGGAGTGGAATTAAAGTAAACCGGAACAACAGAAAAAAGAAAGAACCTATCCAAAAAGAAAGTGAGAGGTCCACCCATAACCAGTTCCAGCAATGTCAGGGGCCCCATATATCACAATAAAGGACCAAGTAGAAGCATCAGATAGTTTGAAGTCCCTATTCTGAATATCTTAAACAAACACCAATGGCAATAGTAAACCTGCAATTGCTAATTTAGATATTTACTAACCAATCACCATAAGTCAATACTCCAAATATCCTTGTCTCCATCTCCCTTTGTTTGATTTTAATAAAAACCCACATAACTCTATTTCAGGGGGCGGAGGTTTGGGGTGGGGGTGGGGTCAGGTTTGAGACTGTGAAGTTTTCTGTCTAGGATGGCTAATAAACTGCTTTCCTTTTGCAAGCAAACCAGCGTGATGAGCCATTCAAGCCCTGTGGGGCAAGGACCTAAGACCTGCAGGGTCCCTTTCAGGACCACACCCAAGGAAGCACCTCTGTTCTGGGGCCTGGGTAGATGAATGGAGCCCTCACCTCTCCATCTGCCTTCAGTTAGTCTCAGCAACAGGTCGCTGGGGGCAGGTTGAAGAACTCCAACCTCCTGCTCCACCTCAGAAGAAAAGCCTTGGGCTGGGAGCTGGGGAAGAGGGAGCACTGTCTTGCAGCTTCTGGAATGGAATCTTCCCCTCATGAAGCCTGGAGCAGTGAGGCAGGGTGTAGTTTGGGTTCAAATGACACAGATTCTTGCCTTTCTTACAGAATTTTCATTGCTTTTCCTGAATAGATGTTTCTTCATTGGCCCTTAGGACCATTTTCAATGTCTTTAAATGGTTGACTCTTATTGTATATAATTTTCATCAGTTTCTCTGGGGAGAGGGTTTGCTGAACTCCTCCCCAGGTCATGCCACAATTGAACTCTTACAATAATGTATGTTTAAAAACTGATAATCAGTTTATCAAAATAGCTGATGTAAGCATTTGCAGTTGTGACTTTAACTTCTACTCCTGGTTTAATGCTGATGGAAGTAACCTGCTTAACAATCTCTGAAGGACTGTGTAAATCAATGAATCACTTATTGATTCTCATCTACAAATGATCCTAAGTCTTACTTGACCACATGGATTTTCCTTGCAGTGATTCTTAAGAGTCTTGGTGGGCTCTCTAATTAGTCCCTTCATTTTGAATTTCTTTTCCTTTGCAACTCTAATCAAGTCAACACACAGCTTCTCTAGGGACTTCCCACTGTGGCTGGTTAAGGTGATTCCACTGTGGCTGGTTAATTCTAAAGTGGTTAATCGCCACCTCTTGCCCACGGGTGCCTCTGCAGTGTCTTCAGAGACCATGGCTGTGGCATGGCTTCTGACCAAGGAAAGTCCTCTTGCTCCTCAGTGAGAGCGAACAGCAGTGAGTCAGGAGGTGCAGGGAGCCGTATACAGCATCAGCAGTGACCTGTTTTCCTCAAAAAGTTACAGTATCATTTAAAAACTAAAAGTAAAATAATGGTGAGTCATTAACAACATTAGATGCTGCCAGAGTTCAAATTTTCCCAGTTTTGTGCAAAGAAGATTGACAGATTTCATGTTTGCTGTCTCCGGAGTCTCTGTTAACATACGTTTCCCTCCTCCTTTTTTCCCCACATTATGATTTTTTTTCCCCACATTGTAATTTATATACTAACAATTTGTCTTATAGTATTCCCACATTCTGGATTTTGCTAATTACATTCTTGTCTGGTATTGTTTTACATGTTCTTCCACTTCTTTTCCTTGAACTGGTAGTTAGATGACTTGCTGGGTTGGTCTGTTTCAGGTTCTTTTTTAAAATTTTTTTTGATAAAGTTATATCAAAACTAAAACTAGAGCTGTTTATATCAATCAGAAAGTAAATATTACCTGGTTGTCTCTTTTTCTTGGGGGGGGGTGAGGGAAGGAGTTCTATATTAACGTTTATTGACAATCATTGTCTAAGACCATTATTTCATTAGGTGTTTGCAAAAATATATTCTATCCTAATTCAATTCATGTAAATTTGTTCTAATTGCAGAGAGAGAGGAATAGCACATTGTATCTACATTGTCTACATAATACTACTCACACAACATCAGTGTAATCCACCCAAAAGGCATGCCCAGCCTTCTGTCACTGACCACTGTCAGTAGAAAATTCCCCACAACTACTCCAAAGTCTCACTTAAGTCTCTCTTACATGTATCCAGCCAGTTGTTCAATAATCTTTAATATTATTTAGTACAGAATATGATGATCCAAGTTCCTTCCAGGACTTAAGGATGCATCAAGGAATAAGAGAGACATGTTCCTACCTTCATGAAACTCAGACTCTACCAGGAAGACACTGAAAATAAGAGAATATACAATTTTTTAATTCTATTCACTAGTGTTAGAGAAAATGATGAGATATCAATCATCGGGAGAGTGTATTATTAAAAAACATGGTCCTATCCTCTCAATCATGTTCTTGGACCTTGCACTATTCCCCCAAAAGCCTGTCTGAAATACCATTGGCACAAAATGGAAAACGTTTCCTTGAGATGATTATAAAAGTCTAAATACAGAGGAAGTCGTTTGCTTGGGTATGGAATGAAAAGAGAAAGAGTGGTTAGGAGTGATTTTACACTCATCTCCTATCTCAGGTATTCATCACCCTTACTTACAATTTTAAAAGCATCTATGTTCTCTCATACCCTTTAAAAACTGGAATTCTAATAAAAATACTTTGGTGAGAAATAATGATTTGATCCAGTAAACTCTACCACACCTAGTTATTATAGAAAGGTATGTAAAATAATTGTATATACTGTCTAAATTTAGTATGTATATATGTTTTATGTGCAAAATTTGTGGATTAAAGACATCCCTCCCCAAAAAAAAGGAAAGCAAGACTTTCCCCTGCTCTTCACTCAAGACTCACCCTACATTCCACAGGAATCCACAACCAAGAATGAGAAGATCAGTGGGAGTGGAGCTGGAGATTTTAAAGCTTCCTTGTTTGGAAACCAAATGTAATCAGAATGCTCTGAAAAATAATTTTGAGACTTCCTTCTCGCAACTCATTACTATAGGCTCTTCATGCCTATTAAATGTCAAGCAGTTACTATAATATCCAGCTTATACTAAACACACAATAAATGATCATTATTGCTATTATCACCATAGGAGTGGATTCTCTTCCTGTATTTAAAAGACCAGAGCAGAAGCCTATAAAAATGCAGTTAAAGATGCTTAAAATAGTTTTATTTTTCATATGACAAGTCACATGACATGACATAGTTTCATTTTTAAAAAAAAGTTTTTCATGAAAACTTCATTTAAATGAAGTACCTAAAATAAACACATAAATTGATGGTAGGAGTGCGGAGGAATCCATAAAACTGGCAACTCAATATTTTTTATTTCTTAATTAGGAAAATTATGCTGACTGGTTTCCACATTATTAATAATAAAAGTTTTCCTGAAATATATCGTACTCACGGAATTTCTCAAGCTTGTTTTCTTTTTCTTTCTTGGCATATTATTATAGGATCTGTCAAGTCATATGCAGACTTTGAGCCGAAATTAACACGTAGCATTCACCCCATTAGAAAGAGCCTCGAGTTATGGTAAAAAATCCATTGAAAAGGAAACAGTATAAAGATGGAGAGAAAACATTCAGCTGTTTCAGAATACGTTATGCCTGTTGGAAAAGAAAGAGGTATTTGCTAGTTTAATGAGTCAGATTAAATTAACTAGACTACATGGAATTTAATAAGCTTTGAAGAAATGGTTCCCCAACAAACTATTTCCCCTTGCATTCCTCCTTGCTATTTATTTTCTCGCCATATTTCTCCCTAAAATAAAGTTCAACAACTGGAGTTCCAAGCACTTCATAAATATATAGCCCAATTGTCAAACCTTGAGAAAGGCATTATGTAAGTGCTGTGTGTGAGTGGGAAATTCTAGTCTGCATCACACCAACCAGCCAACTCTGAAATGAATACTAAAGTCCAGAGGCTGCATCCCTGGATAAAGTGATATATGTGGGGAAAGTAATTGGTTTGGTTCTTTGGAAGTATAAAAACGTCTTTTCATAGCATGTCTGTTATACATAAAATACATGCAAGACTGTGGGCATTATAATCTCTAATTGCTTATAATAATTTTGAAATAGAAATATGTAATATGTTACACAAAATTTGTCTAAAATAAAAGAATGCCTAGAACATAATTCTGTTTCCCATATCTCTCTTCTTCTGATTATCTACTAATTCACCACCTGATCGCCAAGATGTAAAATTTCAATTTCAAGGAAGAGCCTTATTTCCTTGTAAAAGGAAATGAAGTCAATTAACCAATTGACCATTAATCAGGTGTCTTTTAATTTTTCCTTATTTTCTTTTTTCTAAGATTTAAGAACAACACTGACCCTGCTATAACAATTAAGCCATGATTACGAATATTTTCTATAATAAACAGATTTGGTATGTGTACTTCAATTTTTTTGCAATGTTTCCTATTGAAAAAGGTAAAGGATGAACCTCTCTCTTAACTTGAAAAGGCAATAAGAGAAAGAGTATTGGTTTGTATCAGATCAAATGTATAAAATAGATAAAAACAGAGCTGAGTACTAAAGGAGGATAGGATCACTTGAGAAAAATGCCAGAACCCTCAGGTCCTGTTTCTTAGAGAGCAATCTTCTCTATCGAAATAATGATTTATGTCAGCTCTATACAGGAAAAGAGAAAAGTAGATAAGGATTTTAGCTTTTTCCCCCCATCATGGAAAATGAGCTGAGATCTATAAACACAGTTACCCTACTCTCACCACCACAAATTTCCTATCTGTAGGCCCCTAATCTCACAGAAGAAACAATCAGGAAGAGACTACCATTAATCCCCTTTCTACCTACTAGCAACATTTTATGCCTGTGATTTTAATTTTTGACTTGTCATTATAGAAGTCAAATGCCGCAGTACTAAGGGTTGCTATACTATTTTAGATTACAAGTGCTTAGAACCTAGTTATATGAAGAAATATTAAAAAGTTGGTTTAATGGTACAATCTATCAATTGGATTAAAAATAGGTATAAGAAATGTATTCGAAAGTCTTTAGAAATCTCCTTCAAAGGATATTTGAAATTCGTTTTGGAAATATGGTGTCCTAAGTAGTGTCAAATAGCTTTCCTTTCGGCATTAGTTTTGTGTTGGGGAATACACACAAGTAGAACAAAATGAAAAGGCAATTTCCAGTAATATTGGTATGCTTTTAGCAAAAAAAAAAAAAAAATGCCAGATGGCAAATGATATGCTCAAGTTCCAAGCTGTAAAAATATTATATTTTAAAGAATGACTGTAATAAAAACAAATAATAACAATTAACATGTTTTGGACATGTGCCGTACCCTGCTGTAAGTGCTTTTCATAAATTAATCCATGTCTTTTTTTACTAACTTGTATTCAATAGTAACATTCTTACCCCCAATTAAATATGTGCACATTGAGACAAAAAGAGGTTAAGTGACTAGTCTCCCAACTAGGGCCAGTAAACTACCATTTATACATCTGACTGGAGTGATCCTGTTACTTACTTTGACCAATGGAACATAAAAGTTCAGACTTTGAGACAGTCCAGCCATCGCACTCAAGAAGTCCTGATAGCTCCTGCTTTTGCATTTTTGGGATTCATGGGATACCATGCAGGTAGTTCAGCTATGCCACTGGGGATACTACATGGGAATACCATGTGAAAGGGCACATAGAGACAGAATCCCAGCTGGCCCCATGGACAAGTTGAGCCCAGATTTCAGTAAATTTCATCAGTGTATCAGATTAGAATGATTCCATCTTGAATGTTTCTGCATCATCTGCCATTTAATTGGAGCCACAGGAGATATCCAAAGCAAGACCAGGAAAAGAACCATCCATATAAGCCCTAGTCAATCCACTGAATCATGAAAAAAAAAGTTTTTTTTTTTAAACCACCAAGATTTGGGATGATTTATTACACATAAAATATACGTTCTCCAAGCTAGTGAATTGCAAACAGGGATTCAAATGTAGGCAATGTGGCTCAATGTTCTGTATTTTTAATCAGCAGAATATCCTGTTTCATGCTAAAACATACTAACACAATGGCTCATCCCCAGCACTGGAGTATGATAAAAGGTTAAGATGCTAGATGCTTATAATAGATGGTACCAAAATTATCCTCATCCAATGAAGTTTTTTCAAGGACTAATAATTTTTTAAGTCATAATTCATAAGTACTGAGTATTCTCAAATTTACATATTTTACAACTCCCTAGAAAGCTAGACATATATTTAACCACACTACCTGTCATATCTAATTGGATGTTATGCTGGTTTGAAAGGAAGTACGCCCTCTAGAAAAGCCACGTTTTAATCAAAATCCCATTTCATAAAGGTAGAATAATTCCTATTCAATACTGTATGCTTGACACTGTAATCAGATCATCTCCTTGGATGATGCAATTTAGTCAAGAGTGGTTGTTAAAGTGGATTAGGTGATGACATGTCTCCACCCATTTGGGTGGGTCTTGATTGGTTTATTGGAATCCTATGAAAGAAGAAACATTTTGGGGAATGAGAGATTCAGAGAGAGCAGAGCAGAAAGACATATCCATGAGAAACAGAGTTCACCAGCCAGCGACCTCTGGAGATGAAGAAGGAAAATGCCTCCCGGGGAGCTTCATGAAACAGGAAGCCAGGAGAAGAAGCTAGCAGATGATGCCTTGTTCGCCATGTGCCCTTCCAGATGAGAGAGGAACCCTGACCGTGTTCACCATGTGCCTTTCCAGATGAGAGAGAAACTCTGACTGTGTTCACCATGTGCCTTCCCACTTGAGAGAGAAACCCTGAACTTCATCAGCCTTCTTGAACCAAAGTATCTTTCCTTGGATGTATGCCTTTGATTGGACATTTCTATAGACTTGTTTTAGTTGGAACATTTTCTCGGCCTTAGAATTTTAAAAGTCATTCTGTTTCTGGTATATTGCATTCTGGTAGCTAGCAAACTAGAACAGATGTCAAAATAAGCACACTTAAGACCTAAAATCCTAATTCTCTCTATGCCTATTCTGTAGATCTGCTTTTATTATTTTGGAGTTTCCTCATCTCATTAAATAGAATGCCAATATGCCAATTACTCAAGAAAAAAAGTGAACAGAGTCATTCTTGAATTCTCTCATTCTTCCTCAACAATAATTTAATTTGCCATCAAATATTATTGACACTTCCTTAAAAATATACCTAGAAACATTTGTACCACAATGTTCTGATCCAAGCTTCTATTTCAATTCTCTGGACAATTTCAATGCATTTTCAACTGGCTTCTTTCTTTCCCTCCTTCAGTCTCATTCTAATGCAACACCCAGATTGATTCTTTTAAAATATAAGGAAGTTCTGCTTCTGGTATGGAAGTATAAAATGCCTGCAGAACAACATTCCATCATAAAGCAACTACAAACTCTGGGGAAAAACACCTGAGGATTCTTCAGAATAAACAAAAGCAGTCATATTGGAGACTGAAATCAAAATATGAAGAAATGACTAGAATGGGAAAGAGTACCCCTCCCTTTTTGGTTTTTGCCAAGAAAGTAGATGGTCATCATGAAGGGCATAACACAGGCAGCTAAAACTGATAGAATGTCTACTTTCTGAATGGAGAAATGAGGGAAAAGAGCCAAGGCAACCACAGACACTTGGCAAAGACTATAGTAGAAATCTATAATGGATAAATTTAGAGAAGTAAATCCCCTAATTCTGTACATGAATACCCAACAAGCCTTCACCCATGCTAGAGAAAGATGTAAGGCATCACAGCAAAAGCTAAAAGAATTAATCTGAAATCTGAGCTACTGTTGATGGCAGTAGGAAAGACAGGGCTTACAAATAAGCCTGCTCAATTGATTTCCTATTAAAACAAAATGTTAACCTTCAGAGGAATATAACAGAATGTAGAATCACCACAACACAATATCCACCTATTTTATGATATAATTTAAGATAACCTGACATACACAAACAAAATATAAACCAATTTTAAGGGAGACAGAAATCAACATTTGCCAACCCAGATCACTTCAGATGCTGGAATTATCAGGAAAGGCCTTTGAAGCAGTAATCATAATTATATTTAATACTATATTTGATAAGGTAAAGGGAACTTCTCAAAATAAACAAAAAAGGGAAATAAAAACTATAAACAATATAAAGGAATTTAAACCCAATTTTAAAACTTAAAAATCAAATATTAAAATAAAACTTTATCAGATGGGCTAATAGCAAAATGGAGATGATAGATGAAAGTCACTGAAATTAGAATTAGATCAACAGAATTGATAAAGAATTAAAAGAATCAACTATTGAAAAATAATGAACAAAGTTTTGAGGATTAATATCAAAAGGCTGAGTGTTGGTCAGCTAATTGGATTTCCAGAATAAGAGGAGAGTAAGAATGAAATTCGTAGAAAAAAATATTGGAAAAAAATAATGGTCAAATATGCGCCAATTTGATGATGTACATAAATTTAAAAGATCTCTGCAAACAAAAAAACAGAATTAAACAAAAATTGACGCCTAGGCACATGATCAAACTACTGAAAAACAAAGAAAACAGACAATCTTGAAAGTAGCAGAGAAAAATTACATGTGATATACAGAGTCACAATGATTGAAATGGCATAGACTTTTCCAATAGAAACCACAGGAACAGTAGAAAGAATTCCAGAAAAGATTAGGAAAAAAATTTTAAGTGTGAAAAGGAAAAGCACCAAAAGCCAATCCAGAAATCAAGAATGAAGGCAGAGACTTCCAGGAAAATGGTGGAATAAGAACAGGCAGAATTCACTCCTCCACCATAAAACAATGAGAGAGCAGGCAGAAACTGCCCAAAGCAGCAGTTCCACGCAGAGACCAGCTGTGGTGTCTAGTGCCCTACCCCTACCCCCAAAGTTGGTTACTATAGGAATCCAGATTTGGGAGAGATCGGGGGGGTCCACCACTTGGAAGCAGAGGGGAATGCAGAGCAGTCTCAATCTAATGATTTGTTGGTGAGAGAGACTTTCTGGATCCTACAAGCTTGATCCTTTCTACATAGGGGACAAGGGTGCTTACTGCTTAGAAGCTTTCATGAGCAGAGAACAGGGGCGAGGGAGGAAATCCCACTGTGACACCAGGGGCCTTTCCCTCACCCACGAGGCTAGTGTATGTAACAGCCTGGGTCTTGCTGGCCAGTGAAACAGTGTACTCCTGGGCCAGCTGCTGGCTGGTGAAGTCAACCCTCTCAGTCCTCCAGCCTAGAGTCTTTCCACATGGAATCTGGGACCCACCAGCTCCAATTTACCCACAAGTGAATTCTTCACTGCAGTGCACAGTGCCCATCTTCCAACTTCAGGGCTGGCAGCTTCTGGGATGCCCAGAACTTGGAGAGAAAGGGAGGCCTTCCCCTTGGGAAAAGAGGATGAAACAGATAAGACCTGAGCTATTACTTGTCTGGTGATGGTGACGCTCTGAAGCTTAGTCTTGAACTGAACATTGACCCAGTCTGGACCTTGCCCAGAGGGTTGCTGTGGTCAGGGAGAGGTGGAATTGTGGGAAATAGGAGGAGCTTTAGGAACACCACCTGCTGGCAAGAAGTGGTAAGTTCAGGCAGGCTAACTCCTTATATGCCTAGGGTTTTTTTCCCCCCCTCTTAAAATATATTTTTAAATATGTTTTTTGTAGGTAACATAATATTTTAAATTACTTTTTATTCTTATTTCATATATATTTTATATTTCTATTGATTCTTTTTTATGTCTTTTTTTATATATTATTTTTATTATGTTATTTTATTTCAGTTATTGCTTTTTTTCTAAAATTTTCTCTCCCCTTGGTGGGCACTGGTCTGAGTTCACTCATAGTATATCTTGGGGTGTCTTCTTCTGATGCTGAAGCATACTACTGTTGAGGTATATTTTATTGCTGTTCTTGTTGTTTTTTCACATTTTTATTACATTCTTATTTTATTTCATTATTATTTTCTTTTTTGGGGGGGCGGGTACACAGGCTGGGAGATAAGTCTTTGTCTTCTTCATGGTAGGTTATCATTCTACCACTGAAGAACCTATGCCCAGTAGCCTAGCTTCTAATAGACCCTCAAGTTAAATTGTTTCCTCTACATGAGATTCAGACCTTGATTTGTCAGGGAATAACTGAAAAATCAAGTGCAAAATCAAACTTTCAATGGAAAAACAAGTAAATTCAAAACTTCACCTGGGTGAAGGAAACCAAGTTGCAAAATGTTAGAAAACCCAAAGCCCTAAACGCAACAGAAAATCACAAAGTATGTGAAGATCCAAGTAGAAGTGGACCAAATAACCAAATCAAATTCCAAAGGGGACACAGAATAGGGAACAACTACTCATGGATATTTATAAAGAAATAAAGGATATCAGGAAGACACTAGGAGAACACAAAGAATAATTCAGAATATTTAATAGAAAAGTGGCAGATCTCACAGAGATGAAAGATAAAATAGACCAAATTAGAAATGTACTAGAGACACACTGTGGGGCCCTGAGAAATTGTTTATTATAAACAACCAGCTAAGGTGGCCACCTTAAGTGCTTTTAGGTCTGAAGTTCCAGGGAAGCATGATACAGCATAGCTTATGTAGCCATAACACAGCACCTGTTATGTAACCAATGATGTAACATGTATCCAATCATATATCCCATGAATGATGTCACCTATTGGTAAAGTGCCACTTTTGTGTAATTTAGTATATAAAGAACTATTGCTCTGTAAGCCTCATGAGAGAGAGAGAGAGAGAGAGCGCGAGAGTGCGAGAGCAGAACAGAGCAGAGTGGAGGGAATGACTAAAGATGACCACTCCACCAGAGGTTCCTTGTGCTTTCTTTCAATTCACTGGGGGACCAGAGTGACTGAACCTTAAGACGTGAACCTGACAGTTGGCATAGTTGGCAGGATGAGCGGTGAAATGGAGGGAGTTGGGAGTCAGTTGGCACCATCCAAGGCAAGTACCCCTCCCTTGCTCCATGCCTGTCCCATGGTGAAGTGGTGGGTCCAGTGCAACCAGCCTTTGGCTTCAAAGGGTGGCTCCAGGGGGAGGACCGGTGGGCACCCCCCCACACACACAGGTCTGCTGACAGATAACATATATGGCATACACACCAGAAGAGATTCTGAGTTCTCATCAAACAGGTACAGCAGAAGTTTGGGGAAAAGACTCCTGGCATGGCTACTGTACCTGAGAGAGAATGCAGGCTGAGTCCCAGCCCTTGTGCTTACATGACATTTTATGCCAGTGCAGCTGAGATGACATGACTTGATTGACTGCTGTGCCGGCTGTGGGCCTGGCAGGCGGGAATTGGGAGACTGAAGGAACTTTCATAATACTAGTCTTGCCGCAATGTCTTGACCCTAGTGGGAATGGAGACAAAATGCACTTTGTTATATGAAAACCCAGACAGGTCTAATGGCCCTCTGACCTACACTGATGTATATGGAGAGCACATAGTCCTTGTGAAACAAGCCATGGTAGTGCTTGGCATTAGTTGCTTGCTCCCTGAGCCTACACAATGCATATCTCTGCTATTCCTGAATAAATATTAGCATGGATATTTTGCAAGAACTGACTTAAAAATCCATCCAAGGAGAATTTTGCTTATGGGTGCAAGTAATAAAACCTGTGCTTAGAAATCACCCTCATCATTCCCCAGTGTGTCTGCCTGAGCCCCAAGGAATTGTTAAGGTGAGGCAATAGCAGTTACCTGGAGGACATGAGGAAATTGGGCAAAGGAACCTATAATTGTAAAAGGCTGGGATCATAAGGATGGTCCATAATCTTACAACTCCCCAGTTTAGCCTGTCTAGAAGTTGGAAAGCACATGGAAAATGAGTTTTAATTACTGTGAGCTTGATAAAGTCACTCCTCTCATGCATGCTGCAATATCATCCATGACCGATATGTTGGATCAACTGACTCTTTCCTTAGGACAGTGCCACTATGTGGTAGACTTGACAGATGCATTTTTCTCCATTGACCTGGCTCCAGAGAGACAGAACCAGTTTGCATTCACATGAAAAGAGTGACAATGGACATTTGTGGTGCTGCCACGGGGCTATGTACATAGTCCTACCATGTGCCATGGGTTGGTGGTTCAGGACTTGGCCACTTAGCCATATAAGGATACAGTGTCTTTATATCGTCATATAAATGATAGTTTGCTAACCTCTGATTCTCTATCAGATGTGGAAGAAGCTGCAGACAGCCTGTGCCACGCACTTAATATGTGGGATGGGCAATCAATGAGGCCAAGGTCCAAGGGCCTGGATTATCTGTAAAGTTCTTGGGAGTTGTCTGGTCAAGTAGCACCAAAATAAAGTTTTTGGAAGTTGTCTGGTTGGGTAAAACCAAAATAATTCCAGAGGCTGTGATAGTTAAGGTCAAAGCATATTCAAGACCACCACGGTAAAGCAGCTACAAGCTTTTATAGGCCTTTTGGGGTACTGGAGAGTGTTTACCCCCATTTGGCTCAGGTCTCACCTCCTTTGTATGCCTTAATTTAAGAATGCACCCCTGGGACTAAGGGAATGACCAGGAACACACTTCTATAGTAGCAAAAAAGGTCAGTAGTGCAGGCCCAAGCACTTCAGGTGGTAGATAAGGTCATTCTTTCCACCTGGATGTGACAGCTGGAAGTAGGCTTTAACTGGGGACTCTGGTAGAACGAGGGCAGATGCAAGGTCCCCATAGAATTTTGGTCGCAGTTAGGGAAGGGAGCAAAAATGAAATACTCCTCCACTGAGCAGCAAGAAGCTGCTGTCTATGCTGCACTACAAGCAAGTGAATTCAGTACAGGCCTGTAAAGGGAAGACTGGCAGAAATTGCAAATGATAGAGGTAACCCTCACATTAAATAGTGTCTGTGGTCCAGAATTGGGCCAAAGGTCCAGATATACAATGGACACAGTATGTCCCCTATAAACTGCAAGCTGCGGAAATGATTAAAAGGTACAATGGTCTCTTGACAGAGAAGAACCCGGATTTTAGCCCTGGAAGAGCTGACACTGAAGGGGTGGACTACCCCAATTGTCTACTGGTGTTTGCTTATTAAATGAGCAATTTAATAATGCTTATTAAAGGCTACTCCCCTTGAGGCTTGATGATGAGGGGATGAGCTTTGCCCTTGCCTTTCTACATACAAGTAGAAAGAAGTGATGTGTTGGAAAGACCCCATGTGTGGAAAAAAAGGGTTATTACCAGCCCCCCATGTTTTGCAACCAGGAACAACAGATGAATGGACTCGGCTGTGGAAAATATTGACAGAAGCCCCTTCCTAGGCAGTATGTCTTTTGCCTTGGGGTGAGAGGATGACCTGAGGTTTGCAGATGCAAACTTGGATTGAAGGGTGACCAGCTCCTGTACATGTATTCCTTCCTGATAATGGGGAAGGTTCTTTGCTTCAAGAAACTTATGTCTTGCATCCTGATTTTGCAAGCATGGCCCAAGGGGACCTGGTTTGGTACTCCCACCTGGGGCAGAAACCCGTGGCTGCCACTATTCTTTTGCAGGGCAAGCAGGTGGCCGATATTAGGCATGAGGGGTGAAATTTGTCCCTAATGGTTTCTAAAGCTTTATTATGTCTCTGATCAGGCTGATAGCAGCTAACAATGGCAGCATGGGCACAACTTCTCTCATGGCTGGGTGTATACTGAGTTTCCGGCAGATGCAGCTGAAGGGCTCCCATGGCAGATGGCACCAGCCACTGAACAGAACTGAACATGGCTAAAATGAGCAATTGTAGTTTTCCAGCTTGGGAAGAGATATGGCAATGCAGTTGATGCTTTGCTCATCTGGGACATGGACAATTCCCCCCACCCCCACACATTTTTGGATATGCTATCCAAAATGCTTGGGCATGGCTTATGGCTGAGCATATGGGTTTAAAAGAAAAGCACCATGGTGCATTGAGCAATGTCAGGGAGGCCCCCAGTGGGTGGCAGCATAGATTCCCGAGTATTTTTGTAATAAGACTATAATATCTGTAGTTCCCAAAAAGTATTGGGATGGATGCCCATATGTAAGGACCAAGCCAACTCATCAGCTCCCTAAGGGGGTATATATGGATTTGTGGATGATATGGGTGGCCCTACTTACCTGCTAATTGAATAGGGTAGTGCACATGGGGATGACCCTATAAAAAAGGGCAGATTCTCACCTCTCTCCCAGAAACACCCCACAATTGGAACCATCTTTTGGCTTTATTGATTTTTTCTATTGTTTTATTGTTATCTAGTTTGTTTATTTCTGCTTTAATTTTTATTATTTCAAGTGGGAACCCCAAGGACTTTTGTTAAAAAGGTGAAGAGGCAGCCAAATCAAAGGGGGAAAATATTTGGAAACAAATATCAGATATAGGCTTGATATCCTGTGTACATAAAGAAATTGTACAGCTCAAACTAAAAGAACAAATAACCCAATTATAAAATTGGCAAAGGATATGAATAGACACTTTCCTGAAAAGCAAATACAAATGGCTAAAAAGCACATGAGGAAATGCTCATTTTCATTAGCTATAAGGAAAATGCAAATTAAGATGACAATAAGATATCTCACACCTATAAGAATGGCTGCTATCAAACAGACAACTACAAATGTTGGGGGGGGATGTGGAGAAATAAGAGCACTTATTCACTGTTGGTGGGAATGTATAATGGTGTGGCTGCTGTGGAAGACAGTTTGGCAATTCCTAATAAAATAAATGTTGAGTTGCCCAAGACTCAGCAATAGCAATACTCATTATATACCCAGAAGCGCTGAGGGCAGTGGCACAAACAGATAATTGCACACTGATGTTCATAACAGCATTATTCACAATTGCCAAGAGATGGAAACCATCCAAGTGCTCATCAACAGACAAGTGGATAAACAAAATGTGGTATATACATATGGTGGATGATTAGGCAGCATTAAGATGAAATGATGTCCTGAAACATATGACAACATTGACGAACCTTGAGGACATACTGCTGAGTGAAATAAGTCAGTTACAAAACAACATATACTATATGTTTTCCCTATTATGACTCTGGTAAAGGTAATCTAAGAGGTTATACTGTAGAATATAGCAGACCTAGAGGTACATAGAAGCTAGAGGTGGAGGAAAGGCTACCCAAAGAGGTTGAGTCTAAATGCAAGGGAGCAGATAGAAGTGATGATAACTAATTAGTGGGTTTATAAGTAACATCGCCATATTGAAGGTCAATATGACTGAAAGGGGATGTATAGTGTCATGTATCCCACTGATTAAATTTAAGATTATAAATAAGTTCTCACATGAACTATTTCAATGGTTCCATAGTGGACAAGGAGTCAATGGTAGAGGAATATACGGGGGAAAGCTAAAAATGCATACTATGGCCAATAGTTAGCAGGAAGATATCAACAGTACAACAGTATTACCAGGGGAAATGAACTAGAGGGGGACGGACAACTGATATGGGGTAGTTTTGATTTGATAGTTGGTGAATTTAACTCCAATTCTTTCTCATTATGAACCAATGAAAATTGTCTAAAATTGAGAGAGAGTCCTGCTGATTGTACAACCAAATGAAGATACTGTAAGGCACGATTTGTTTATTTTGGACATTATCCATGATGACCAATAGATGGAGGAAGCCAATGGATACAATGACTGAGATGTACAATAGTGAAGGGTGATACAGTTATATGATGGATTCTGGTGCACCTACAAAAAGAAGGGATGTCAAGGGGAACACAACAAACTGAATAAAACTTGAGGATAATAGGCTGTGCAGAGTGAACCAGAAGTAAAAGAACAAATATGCTAAAGTCTGTCTTAGAAAACACATTAAAAATGGGAACCTAGATTGTGGGTCCTTATAGAAGCCACATTTGGTCTAAAGTTGTGGATGTATTTCTGGATTCTGAGACAATGAGCTGTATGTGTATCAGCTGGTATTCTCCTGGAACTTCGAATAATTAATCAAAAAGATCCCACCCAACAATACTGAATCAGGATTACAGAACATGTTTTTTCTGGGTCATGCAACAGTTTCAAACCAGCACAGCTGGATTGTATGGTGTGTGAACAAAACTATTAAGAAAAAACAATAATGTGGGCAAAAGGGATATGGGACTTTCTTTCTTATTTTCATTTTGTTTTTTCAAGTAATAAAAATGTTCTAAAATTGACTGTGGTGATAAATATACAACTGTATGATGATACCGTGACCCGCTGATGATACACTATGGATGGATTATATGGTGTATGAATTTATCTTAATAAAATTGCATTAAAAATCAAGCAAAACAAATTTCTATACAGGGTTT